>PVIA01003372.1:0-170995 GCA_004024845.1 Tonatia bakeri
TCAGTTTTTTGAATTCTTGTTTCTTCATTCTTTTAGTTTGTTTGTTCCTTTCTTCCTTCTGGTCCACCCCATTGATTTGAGTCCCAGTTTTCTTCCCCTCACTATTATTTTCCCGTGCGTTTTCCTTCATTTCTCTTATCGTAGCCTGCATTTGTTCATCTAATTTATGTCCAAAATCAACCAATTCTGTGAGCTTCCTGATCACCAGTGCTTTGAACTGTGCATCTGGTAATCCGGCTATCTCTTGGTCACTTAAAAAAATTGGTTCTGGGGCTTTCAAATCTGTTTGAGCCTTCTTTTTTATTTTCCTTTGGTTTGGTTGCGGCTGTTACATAAGGGCGGCGGAGCCTTAGGTGTTCACGGGGGAGGGGCACCCCAGTCACTGGGTTGTGACGTTGTCTGTGGGGGAACAATGGCGCCTGCTCCACTCTCTCTAGGACTTCCGTCCCCTCCACTGCCTCCCACAAGCAAATTGGGCCCTTCCTGTGCTGGCTCCCGGGCGGTGGGCTGGTGTACTTTCTTGGACTCTGTGGGCTTCCCCGAGAAGTCTCCTGTGAGGCCAAGAGAGTCTCCCGGCCTCAGCTCCCACACGGGGCTCTTAAGCTTTGAAACAGGGTGGCGCTGCCCCTTTTGGCTTAGTTTGCGCGCGAATGTGTGGCCGCGGACAGCCAGCTGCCTTGCGTCCCTCACTGGGTCTGCTAGTCGCCTCCTGCACCCAGGATCCGCCACCAGTCCGTCTGCTGCCATCTGCACCCTGCGCGCCTGCCAGCCAGCGTTTCTTCCCGCCAGGACCCCTTGACCCCTCTCCGCAGGCCTCCGACTCCGCCGCTCCTTACCGGTCTGGATGTACTGGAGCCCGACTTCTGTTCAGTTAATTTCTCTCTGTTCTGGTTGTATTTTTGCTTCTCAATTTTTGTTGTCCTTAGTTTGGTTGCGCAAGGAAGCACAATGCGACTGCCTATGCCTCCATCTTGGCCGTAACTCCCACTTTTCTCTGTATTCTTGAAATTGTTATGCATTTGATATAGTTGTGTGCTCAGTAGATGTATTAGTTTTTTTATTGCTGATACAAGGAATTACTATAAATTTGGCTTAACACAGTATACACCCGTTTCTTACAGTGCTGGAGGTCAGAAGTCTAAAATGGTCTCACTGGGCTAGAGTCAGGATACCAACTGGATTGTGCTCCTTTCTGGAGCCTCTAGGGAAGAACCCATTTTCTTGCCTTTTCCAGCTTCTAAAGGCTGCCTGCCTCCTTGGTTGTAGCCCCCTTCCTTCACCTTCAAAGCCAGCAGGGTAACATCTTTAGCTCTGATTCTTTCTTCTGCCTCCTTCTTCCACTTATACATGGATCCTTGTGGTTGTATCAGACACACCCAGATAATCCTGGATGATCTCTTTATTTTAAGGTCTGGCGATGAGGAATCCTAATTCCAATTGCCACCTTGCTTCCCCCATGCCCTGTAACTTAACATATTCACGGGTTCCAGGATTAGATGTGGACATCTTTGGAGGTTCATTATTCAGTCTACCACAATAAACTAGTTAAACAATGGCCTTCTCACAACTGTATGCTAGCTGTTCCTGCCTCTTATTCAGATAACATGAGGTAAGAACAGAGAAAATAGATGAGTAAATATGTAATTCAATACATAATTTTTCTTTATATATTATTTTTAATAAAGTTCAGTAAAGAATCATACAGTCAAAGACATCTTGGTTAGAAAAAATGTACCTCTTATATTTTTGCATGTTTTTTCATACTGGTATGTATTATAGGCTTTACTATTGAAATTTAATCATTGCTTTTCTTGTCTTTCTCCTACTTTTCTGGGAGATACTTGAAGGTGGGGGTCTGTGTTCTTAATTTCAACTTACCTGCCCATTTAATGAATATTTATTAAGCACCTTCTATGTGCCAAGTATTTTCTTGAAACTTTTGATATATATGTAGACAAAAACCAACAAAAATTTCACCTCTCTATTGGGGAGAAAACCATTTAGTTACAAGAGATGATGGATGGAAAAATAACTAGAACAGGTCAAGAAGGATCGTGTCAGAGTCAGGTATGGTTTGCGATTCTAAATAGGTTATTAGAGTAGGCCTTGTTAGGGGGATGATATCTGAGGAAAGACTTGGAGGACTTTAGGGATTTAGCTGTGTGGGCAGCTGGGGAAATTGTGTTAGACATGGAGGGAGTAGTCAGTGTAAAACCCTTAAAGCTGGAACCTCCCAGGACTGTTTAAGGAACAGCAGGAGGTTGCATGTGGATGCCCATGGCTGCGATGTTGAATATGGACCGAAGGATGCCAAGTGTGAAAGCAGGGAGATTGTCCCATTGAAGTCATCAAGGAGAAAGATGTTGTAGCTTGGACCAGGGTGGTGGTGGTGAAAGTGATGTGAAGTCATCAGATTCTGGATATGCTGCCTTTCCAAATAGGGACAATAAGTTTGTCGCTGTGTTGGATGTGGGATGTGTCAGAAAGAGGTGTCAAGGATGATTCCAGGGTTTTCAGTCTGGCTAACTAGAAGGTTGACTTTACCATCTACTGAAATAGGGAAGACTGTGGGAGGAGCAGACTCGGCGGAGAACATCTGGAGTTAGTGATGGGCTTGGTAAGTTTGAGATTCTGTGAGACATCCTGCAGCAGATGATGAGTAGGCAATTCCATACATGAATTTAGAGTTCAGGAAAGAGGCCTGCAATGTATTCGTATATAGATCTGGGAGTCATCCGCATAAGATAGTTGCTAACCAAACCGGGAGACTGTCCGAACCACCAAATGAGTGGATGTAGACTGACTTGTGAATGAGGCTGCGGGCTGAGTCCTGGGGCACTGGAGAGACTGGGACAGGGCAGGGGTACCAGATGGACCCCCACACCCAGCACACTGCTTGGCAGCAGTGAGTAATGTTTCCTTAGTGGATAAATGCATGAAGGGGAAGTAGAGTAGCCTGGGGCAATGATAAATTTTATTTCACTAGGTAGAATAAATTAAAAGGTGAAAAATGGGATTGATTGTCATCTATGTCATCAGTGAGTGGGTGGGGAGTGAGTCCTAGAATGCAGAGAAAAAATAGGTTTGGTCTTTTTATTCTATAAACATATTATACATAAAGAAACAAGAACAATTCATTTTAATAAATTAACATTTTTTCCCAATGCAGTTATTTCCTTTTAATCTTCATGGTATTTAATGTGTTTCTAATTCCTCTAGAAAATAATGTAAAATTGTCTCGTATATAGAGATGAATTCATTTCCTCATATTGGTGATTTCTGTTGTTGGTGAATATACTTTACAGTAGCAAGCTAAATAGTTGAAACTCATTTTAGAAATTATCTCATATATGTGCCTACTAATACACTCACACTAAACTATGAAACAATTTCTAAAATCAGCTTTGTATAACTAATTGATTTTCATTCACGTGATTTAGTTCCATGTAGTTGAAAACTTATACTAGAATTTTTAATTTTCTTCATGGTGGTAATTTGTATTAATGGTGATTTGGAAGTTGTATTGAGCATGCATCTTGCTAGTGTATAGAAGACAAACATTTTCTTCAAGGATTTTATATTCTAGGTTAAAAAGTTAAAACATTCATGAAAGTGCACATAAGCAGTTTAGTTGGGAAGATGTAACATGACGTCGTTGAACATCGGTTTGACTCCTGTCTTATTATCTCTGTTGAGAGGGAAATTCATTAAAGCATAGGCTGACAAAGTAGAAATATCTATAAACTTGAGATTTACAGAATGGAGGAATACAAACTCAGAATCAAACTCAATCTTAGCTGTCTTGATATGGATGAAATTTCTATGAATAGAACAGCTACTGTAGTTAAATAGTAGATCACATATCTTTTTATTTTTTACAATTTTACTTTTAAATTATAGTTTACATTCGATATTATTTTGTATTCATTTCAGGTGTACAGCATAGTGGTTAGATAATCATGTACTTTACAAAGTGGTCCCCCCAGTAAATTTAGTACCCACTTGGCACCAAACGCAGCTATTGCAATATTATTGACTGTGTTCCCTAGGCCGTACTTTACATTCCCGTGACGGTTGTGTAAATGCCAGTCTGTACTTCTCAATCCCTTCACCTTTTTCATTCACTCCCCAACCCACTTCCCCTCTGGCAATCATCATTCTGTTCTTCGTATCTATTCCTATTTTGTTTATTTGTATTTGTCTGTCTCTGACTGACTTATTTCTCATAGTGTAATACCCTTCCAGGTCCATCCATGCTGTTGCAAAGGGTAAGATTTCATTCTTTTTTTTTAATGGCTGGGTAATATTCATATATATATAATCTCCACTTTTTTATCCCCTCATTTGTTGATGGACACTTGGCTTGCTTCCATAACTTGGCTATTGTAAATAATGCTGCAGTGGACACAGGGGTGCATGTAGGCTTTTTGATTACTAATGAAACTGCCTTATGACCCAGTGATTCCACTTCTGGGTATATATCTGAAGAAACTGAAACACTAATTTGAAAGTAGTTTGCATATCTTTTAATAGGAATTAAGCTTTGGTCACACTGGACCTGACCAGCGAAGTATCAGATATCTCAGTGTGGGATGGTAGGGGAGCTTTCTCAAGACGGAAGAGAGCCCTCGAGGACCGAAGCAAGCAGTGAAATCTATGTCAAGGGCTGAAACACAGCTAGGAGCCAGCGATTTCACAATGCTCCTCTGTAACTTGAAGCCTTTTTTTGAAGCAGAAACCTCAGTGTTTTATGAGAATTTTAGACTCCCTGAAGATATTACCTGGTTTTGACAATTACCCAAGATCTACCATATATTTTACCTCAGAAAAGTTATATGAACTGTGTTACTGCTTCTTGCTTTTTAGGTTTGGTGCAGGCTTTCAGAGAGGCCTTAGCTGAACCCTGGGACAAAGCCTCTGGTGATCGTCATTGCTGATCCTCGCCACAGTCCCCTCTCTGTGGTTCTTTGCTCTGTTCAGGGACTTTGTGTCCTACCTCCTCTCGTACTGGGTTGCGTGATATGTATGAGGGTGTCCTTGCTTTATGATATGTAAATCTGTAATCACTGGGCCTTGGACGGAGATGGTAACTATGAAAATCTTCCTGAAAGTAGAATCTGTCCCAAGCCATTTTGAGACAACACATAAGACATTAAAATTTACATTTTCAATCAAAGCATAGGAAAACCATTCACAACAAGAGTACAGAAGTCGATGCTATTGCTTATTGTGTTATATCTGGTTACAGACCCTCATTTTACTGTGAAATGCAGTGAAAAAGAAAGCCTAGCACCATAGCAACCCCATGAAAGGAGGCATATGCTGTTTCTAAGACTCACAATATGTTTTTCTGATGCTGTGATTGCTCATAAACATGTTTATTGTAGGTGCTCTCTGAGGCATGGGCTGCTTTCCTATGGAAGTTCTCTCTTGAACATAGTAGTTTTTGGTTCTCCTTGAGGAAAAATGAAGCTTTCTGGGGCTACCTTAGAGGATTTGATACTTTCAGTTTTGAGAACATAGACAATGGCTGATACATGTCTTTATGACTTCTGACTGTCTTACCATCTTAGCTTCAGAGTACACTGGATGCCACTCTCTATTGTGAGGTGGGAGGGCAGTGAGGTGATACTCTGTGCACCAGACTGGTGCCTTAATTATAAATCATCTTGCTGTCTCTCTTAAACAGCATCAGATGTGAAGTCTGACCTGGGGTCACGTTCTGGGTTTGTCATTATAAGCTTTGTGACTTTGGTCTTAACACTTCTCTGAGTCTAGAGGATTGTTAAATTACTAACTTAAAACAAATTTCTGGGGTCCTTTTGATGTAGCAGAGTGCAATATCTGCCGAGTGCCCAGATCCACTCCTTTAGTGGAGAAGGCATGCAGTAAGTGGTAAGGGAAAGGCTGCCTTTGAAGAAGAGTGCGATCAGATGGTAAGTTTGGGAGTTGGGTTTATAAGGCAGGCCTCTGAGGAGCTGAGCGTTCTGTAAACCTGAACTTGTGATGTAGCAAAGCTAGTTTGTTTGTGCAGTGGTCTGTGTGGGGCATTCCCGATTGGGAGTGTGTGAAAACAGTCACTGGAGTGTAGTGACGTTTGCTGCGTCTGACCAAGTAGTGTTTATTCAGGGTCCCGGACGAGGGGCTGCAGTTATCTTCTGAAAGATGCTAGGCATGGTTGTCTTGCTGCCCTAAAAACGAAATAGTTCAAATTTTGTTGGAGAAATGGTTTAGAGAAATAATTGCCTCCATGTTTTAAACATCACTCTTGACTGTTAGCTTCCTATTTGGGGGAAAGTGTATGGAAATTTAGGTTGGGGAAATGGCAAGATTTTCTCAGAAGTGACCTAATTTAGATAGTTTGTGAGTGCATGTGAGAATAAAGTTTTCCTATAAACAAGCCATTCTATTTTTTAAAATTCAAGTATTTTATTTTCCTTAAAGATAGAGGAATAGAAAGTAGATTTTATAGTTTGAAAAGCTTGTTATTATTTAACCAATAATCAATAAATGTGAGTAAGTAGCAATTATTTAGGAAGAATGATATAGTGCTTAAGTATCAGAAAATATAAGAATCTTAATTGTATGGAGTTACAAGTGACTGGTCACCTAACTTTATAGATAGAATGTGTCTCATTACTCAGTCCCCTAGCTATAAAAGGGTAAAAAATATTAGAGTTATTTTAAGGATTAAGAGATATTCTATTTATTCGATGAGTAAATTTATTAGGTGCTGAGGCATATGCAGGTTCACAGGATGAATCTGTATACTAGCAAGAAGAAAGCACTGACCTTAATGGATGTTGTAGACTAGGAGGGACGAGGCTTTACCCAGGGATGACCAAGGTGACGAGAAATTCTGAAGCACTCACTGCAGTGGGCGTCAGGCCTAACGCAGGCCTGGCGGGAGAGGTTGGAACCGATGTGTCCTGGGTGCAGAAACACCCATGATCTCACTGACTTCTAACACCCATTACATAAACTAGGTCTAACTTCCCCCTTTTACAGCTGACAAAAGTTGTGTTCTTGTAGGTCTGTATTCAATGGACATATGTTAAATAATTTAATGCCTAAACTTAAACCTAGAGCAGTCACGTAGTTTGCCCGAGGTCTTCCACAAGGTAGTGACAGAGCTCGGACTCACCCATTCCTGACTCCAGCCAGGGTCCTTCCACTGGACACGCTGCCCCTCAGAGTGTGCTAGGCCCATGCAGCCATCTCTCCATTTAGACAGGGGGTTCATTCCAGGACCACCACAGGTGCCAAAATCGGAGGATACTCAAGTATCTTGTATAGGATGGCATAGTGTTTGCGTGTGACCTATGCATGTGCCCCCATATACTTAAAATTATCTCTGGATTTCTCATAATATCTAATACAATGTCAAAGTTGTTATACTACATTGCTTAGGGAATAATACCAAGAAAAAATAAGTCTGTGCTTGTTCAGTACAGATGTGACCATTGTAGGCCTGACTGTGCCAGCCACAACATCACATTTTTTTTCTGAATATTTTCTATCTGTGGTTGATTGAATCTGTGCCTGTGGAACAGCAGGTGCAGAGGGCTGACTGCATGTCTGTATGGTAGAAGGAAAGGTGTATAGTTTTATGTATTTCACATTTCCCTCTATGAAATCACTTCACCCACTCCAAACATTTTAATGATTTTGAAGTCAGGGCTCACAGCATAATCAGTTTTAATTCCCATCACTAGCTATAGATATATTCAATTACCCAGATAGATTGACTTCAAACTGTGGGTTTAGTGTATTAAATAATAGGATCCAATTCTGGAATGTTTTGTCTAGCAAGCTATTGGCTGCACAGTAAATTCAAACCAAAATTCAAGGCCATTCACCCCAAATTTAAGGTGTCTTGAGAGAGAAGGTGTATATGTCATTTTGTCACGTGTGGGTCGTGGGGGAGATTTTTCTTTGCAAATTGAGTTGTTGGAAACCAGTGTTCGCATAACTGCATTTGAAATCCTGCAGCTGGTAAACCTCCAGCAGTTTCAATTTCTGTCTCTTAGAAAACATCTGTTATGGGTATTTGTAGTCTAGTTGTGTATGGGTTACGCATCTTAATTAGTAAAGCTATAATGATTTTCTTGGGATTTTATAGGGACTCCAGGAATTACAAACGAGCACTTCTGATCCTTTTTAGTGATTCCCATGATCAATTCCAAGTGAGTTTCCACCATATGCCATGTACCCACCAACTCCCAATTGTCTTGAAATATTATTTTTCTGAACACTGTTGATAGGAAGTTACTTGGAGTGAGTGGGTCTCTTTCTTTCCGGTCAGGAAAGCAGAGGAGATAATGTTGGAGGGCTTTCCTTCTGTGCATCATCTGTTGGCTACTTGCAGTGTTTGCTGATGTCTTTAGTCCCAAAGGAAGGATATGGGACTCCCCAAGTTTCCTACTATTTCTAGAAGACAAGTGAGGTATTAACAGTACCTGTGTCCCTCCTATAATTTATTTGGGCTTTGAAAATTGCTGCGGTGTGTCTAACAGGGAAATATAAGACATATGACTATTTTCTTAAAATCAGCCTTAATTTCATGCCTCTCCAATCTGCCAACGCTCTACCCAATAATTAGGATTTTAAGACTATTAAATGGTTAGTAGTCCTGGTGCAGAGAGGAGATGCCAGCCAAGATAATGCATGTGCTGGCGCTGCCTCTGCAGTGCTTTGGGCTCCTGACTGGCTGCTAGAGTCCAGCAAGTTCGTGCGTCTTCACCACTACCTACTGCAACCTTTCTAAAGCAAATATACCATTTTGGGGAATAGTTAACATCACTAGGACACAGATTTTAGGGGGCATTTTTAGGAAAAGAATCTGGATTTTACATCCTTATATTAGCTTAGCCCCAATTCATAGGTGCTTCCAGTCACAGTAGTAATGGTCAGTGGCCAGCCACTGTTACCCAGATTGTGTGATAGGGCGGTTCTCGGGATGGGGAGGTGCTTAGCGGTGCCTCCGTGAACGCCGCCGTCACTGGAGGGGAAAGAAATGTTGTTACAGGGATCAGTTCTCTATCTGGATTCGTAGAATGTTGCTGTACTCCATAAAAAATCACATTGTCATTAAACAAAGAATTAAGTTTGGATAATATGTTTACAAAACTTCATGTAAATAAATTCACAGAGAGATAGTCCTTTATCAGACCGATCTAGGATTTAGAAACATGCAAAAGATAAATGCTACCCCTTATATGTCTCAACAGCTATAACTTTAATATCTGAAAGTTCAGTTAATTTTTGCCAAAGCATATTGATGAAGAAATGCACATTAGATCTTGTTATTATTTTTCAACTTGTTTACAAGGTCTCTAATATAGATCAGCTGACTCTGTGCTTATGTTTTTCTGCTGGGAGGTTTTCTTCCTGTAGAATGATCCATCTGTTTTGCGACTCTCTATAAAACGATGAGGAGTTTTATTTAACAAATAAATTTGTTTAATGACAGATAAATTTATTTGTCAAATTTAATTTGAGATTTATTTATCAAAATTTATTAGGGTATTCAACAGATATTCCAAAGACAGATATTTTGGCACACCATTTAGATGATAATGTATTCTTTCTATCAAAACGTAGCTTAAATATAAATATATATAAGAACCCTTGTGAAGATTTCAGGGTGATGCATATCACACTGTAAGATCTCTGACCAAGAATTCACATAAAGGGTCTGCTGCAATTTGTAACCTTTCCAGAAGCAATATGGTGAGTCTTCTCATTTATAACTTAAAAAAATTTCCCCATTTTATGCAGAAAATTGGAAAGAGGCAGATGTTTTTTCCTAAGCTAGAATTTTGAAGGCCAACAATGAAAATAAACATGTCTCTGCCAAAACTTGAACTAAATTAAAAATTTAGCATATAAATTAAAGCTTACTTAAAACTAAATTTATCAAGGAACTGCATTTGTTTTACGTTACTCGTTTCAATTATTCTGGAAAGGCTTTCATTTGTATAGAACACGGAAGATTTTAAAAAGTTCCAAACAATTTATTGGACAGTTGCACCATTTAAAATGAGTTTTGACTGTCTGGCTTAAATATGTGAACTATTAGCACACTGTTGATGAACTTGTAGAGGGATGTTAAAGCAACCATTCCCCTCCAGTCCGATACCCATATTCCCCGGGGCCTACTAGGACCTGGTCTGTCGATGGAAATAAAGCTGTGGACTGAGGCTATATGTAGCATTCTCTTCTCTCCTAATCACTTATTTTTGTTGGGAATCTAAATTTTGATACATCTTCTGTTCCAAGACAAATGTTTCCACTCCTAGGTTGTTGCCATGAGGGAAAGAGACTAGACTGTCTGCTCTTGTCCTGATTGTACAGTGTTGACTGGTTAATCTTTCTTAAACAGCTCCCTCCGTAATTCTTTTCTTACATTTAATAAATGCTTTAGTTCTTTCCCCCAGCTTTATTGAAGTATAATTGACAAATAAAATTGTGTATATTGATAAAGTATAGAATGTGATGATTTGATAAACATACATGTCGTAAAATATTTACTGCAGTCAAGTTAATTAACAAATCCATCACCTTACTTTTTTATTTTTAGGGGTGGGAACACAAGATCTCTCAGCAAATCTCAAGTATAAGATACAGTATTACTAACTGTAGTCACCATGCCATACATTAGAGCCTTAAAACTCCTCTATACTCCTCGTACAACTGAACGTCTGTACCTTTGACCACTGTTTCCCCACTTTCTCTCTACCCCAGATCCTGACGACAGCTGTGCTGCTGTTACTGTCAGTTTGATGTTTTTAAAAGACTCCACATAAAAGCAGCATCATAATGGGTATTCGTCTTTCTCTGTCTTGCTTATTTTACTTAGCATACTGCCCTTCAGTTTTATCCACGTTGTTGCAGATGGCAGGAGTTCTTTTCTTACGGATGAATAATATCCCATTGTGTGTATATCTGTGTGTATATCTATGTCTGGCTGTGTTGTCTATCCATTCATTCGTGGGTGGATGCTTAGGTTGTGTCCACATGTGGGATATTGTGAATAATGCTACAGTGGACATGGGGATGCAGATATCTCTGTAAGGTACACATTTTTTCCTTTGGATATTCACCCAGAAGTGGAATATCCTGCTGGATCTTATGGTAATTCTATTTTTAATGTTTTTGGGAAACTTCATGCTGTTTCTATTTACATCCCCACCAATGGTGAACAGTGGTTCCCTTTTCTCCATATCTTCACCAACATTTGTTATCTCTTATTATTTTTATAATAAATGTCCTTTCAAGTGCAAGGGGGTATTTCTTTCATTGTGGTTTTGATTTGCATTTCCTTGGTGAGTAGGGACACTGAGCACCTTTTCATGTCCCTCTTGGCCACCTTGTAGGTCTTCTCTGGAGCATTGTCTGTTCAGGTCCTCAGCCCATTTTTTAATTGGCTTGTTTGTTTTTTTTGCTATTGAGTTGTATGAATTCTTTATATATTGTGGATATTACCCTTTATGAGCTATATGGTTTGCAAGTATTTTTTCCTATTTTGTTAGTTGATTTTTCATTTTTTGATATTTTGCTCTGGTCTGCCAAAGTTTTTTAGTTGATGTAGCCTTACTTGTTTATTTTTGCTTTTGTTGTCTGTGCTTTAGTGTCATATCCAAAAAAATCAGTGCCAAGACTTATGTCAAGGAGATTTTCCCTTAGGTTTTCTTTAAGTCCTTAATCCACTTCAAGTTATTTTTTGTATATGGTACAGGACATGGGCCCCGTTTTATTGTTTTTACATGTGCATAGCAGTTTCCCAACACCAGTTATTGAATAGACTCTTTTTCCCCTATTGTGTGTTCTTGGTGCCCTTGTCAGAGATTAGTTGACTGTGTGCATAGTTCCTAAACTTTCTTATCTAAAGAAATTCTTTACCTAAAGCTTTCACTGACTCCTACTTGCATGCTAGGATTCAGTGGTCTCAGTTTACTGTTTGTTTTTTTTTTAAATCCTCACCAAGGACATTTTTTCATTGCGATTAGAGATGGAGGAAGAGAGGGAGGAAGGGTGGGAGAAGGAAGGGAGGGAGAGAGAGAGGAACATTGATGTGAGAAAGAGACATCGATTTGTTGCCTCCTGTATATGCTCCTACCATAGATTGAACCCACTATCTACATAACCTAGGTCTGTGCCCAGAGCAGAGATCGAACCCACAACATTTTGGTTTACAGCACAGGTGGCAAACAGAAGACCCGCAGGTCAAACTCAGCCCTCCAGCCCTCTACCTGGTGGCAGTGCTGAGCTCACTGCCCCTAGTTAAGGAGTAGTTAAGCTTATACTGTCCTAAAGTTACATTTGGCCCTTTGAAGGCAACTGCGAGGCTGATGTGGCCCCTGGTGAAAATGAGTTTGACACTGGCTATGCTGAGCCCCAATGTCTGGGACTCACTTCAATGTTTTTACCTGACTTTAATTAACCTGCAGCTCTTCCTAATTATCACTCCTCTGCTTCAACCAGTCTAAGGACTTTTCTTTTTTCCAACACATGTTAGGTTCATGCAACGTGGCTTTGTGGGTTAAGTTGCTCTTTCTTCCGATTGTCAGATGCAAGTTTTTGTGCACATACAGGAAGGTGGACATGTCTGAAAACTGTCGTAGGAGTTCTGTGTTGTATACATTTTAACTAATAAAACTTTTAAATTTAATCAGTTTGTTGAATGTTTTCTCAGTTATACTACATGCTTCTTAAAGAAAAAATACTAAACACAATTTATTTCCAGATAGTTTAGGGTGACATCACACACATTAAAAATAAGTTGTATCACAGTGATTTCTACTATGTGGGTAAGGTATTAAGGACTATTTGTCCATGTATTAAGTGGATCGATGCTGCATTTCCTTGTTTCATGTTTTTTTTGCATATTTTTATTTTAATGTTTTTTTAAAAAACACTTTCTCTAGTGTTGTATCTATCCTTACTGCTGAATCTGTCTCTAAATAGATGCACTTTCCTTTCTAATATAATTTTTCAGTTTGTTTTTGTAAAACTTCAAAAACACTTTTTAGGTAACACAAACTGACTTTGAGCAAGGTCTAAGGAACTAGCTTATGAATAAGTGCATGAGTTGGTAGTGCTATTTTATTTGTCTGTCTGGATAAATTTACTATTTGCTTACTTCTGAATTCATATTTATTATCAGAATAGTACAGAATATTATTAAGTAACCTCCAAATGAGTGGAACATTTCTGTTTTGGGATGGTAAGGTGTGATAAATTGACATTTTCAAGTGAAGCCTACTCAAATGTGATTTATTAGACTTGTAACCAAAGTTCCCATCCAATGTGAAAGCTTATTAATATTCATGACTCTTTTTGATTGGTTAGAAAAATTAATATGATTCCATCTGTTAAATATGATTTTGGTTACTTTTTCCTGATCAGCTGTTAAGTAGACATATATTTCTGATTTATTGTTTTAAGATAACACATTAGGTATTTTATTTTATTTATTTTTTTACATTTTTAAAAATTTCTTTATTGTTCAATTACAGTTGTCTGCATTTTCTCTCCACCACTCCCTCCCATCCCAGCCAAACCCACCTCCCTCCCTTGCTTCCTCCCTCCCCCTTGGTTTTATCCAGGTGTCCTTTATAGTAGTTCCTGAAAAACCTTCTCCCCACTGTCCCCTTCCCCCTCCCCTCTGGCTTTGTTAGATTGTTCTTAATTTAAATGTCTCTGGTTATATTTTGTTTGCTTTTTTATTTTGTTGATTATGTTCCAGTTAAAGGTGTGATACAGTGGTATTTGTCCCTCACCTCCTGGCTTATTTCACTTAGCATAATGCTCTCCAGTTCCATCCTTGCTGTGGCAAAGGGTATGAGCACCTTCTTTCTCTCTGCTGCGTATTAGGTATTCTAAAATAAAAACCCCATGCATATTTCACAGAACACACAGCTACATGAAGGGAGCAGTTTTCTTTCTTTCTTTTCCTTTCTTTTTAACTTACATTTTTTTTATTCATTGATTTTAGAGAGAGAAAAGGCAGCGGGGGGAGAGAGATTGATTTGTTGTTTGTTGTTCCCTTATTTATGCATTCATTGGTTGCTTCTTGTATGTGCCCTGATAGGGGATCGAACCTATAACCTTGGTGTATCCAGATGATACTCTAACCAACTAAGCTACCTGGCCAGGGTGAGGAGAGCAGTTTTCAAAAGAATATCTCGACTCTGAAAATGTCTCCCCTTTGCTCTCCATCCTCCATCTTCTCCCCCAGCCTCAACCACCCCTATACTCTTACCCGGTCTTGCCACTGTGGGACAAGAGATGCGATGAAAGTTGCAAAATAGTAATTTATGGAGAAAGCCTGTGTTCCATGCTTTATGAAAGTAAATTATAGAAAATTAATGTTGTGACAGATGAATCTATTTTGATGAATAAAGTCATTGAAAAGCTATCAAGCCCCACTGTTTCTCTGCTGAGAGAATTTTCCCTCTCTATTCTGCATTTGTTTTCTTGGCTTTCTTCTCGATTAGTCTTTACCAAAGAGTGATAATTAGGGAGATAGGATTTTGACCTACCTTGTGAATGGTAAAAATACTTACCACCCATTTTTCCACTTGCCAATTCTATGTGTGCTAATACTCTGTGCTTTCAGAAAGAAAACTCCACACTTCTGCCATTTCTACCGAATACAAGGGGTAATCAAATACCCAAAGAATAACAAACAGCTTTATGAGCTCCACGGTACAATTGCTTGTTTCATGTCTGATGACTGAGTTCTTGTACATCTCAGAGGCTAAATTAGATTGGTAATTTCTTATATCCTCTCAAATTCCTTGGAACAAGAGCAGTAAATTAAAATTAAGTTTTTACCTCTAAATTCATGAGTTTTTTTACATGGGCAATACTTTTACATGTTTGGAAAATGTGGCAGAGTAAATGAATATATAGTAACAGACACGCTCCTTAGATTCCAGTATTCTCAGTTCCCTGTACTTCCCTTCCCCTCCCCACAAAAGCAGAGAAAGACAAATACTGTGTGATCTCACATATATGTGGAATCTTAAAAATACCCACAGTAAAAACTCACTTGTAGTTACAGAGAAAAGACTGTCATTCTCAGAGGCAGGTGTTGGGGGGTAAGTAATAGGGATGTAATAATGTACAGCTTGGTGAGTGACTATAGCTAACAATACTGTATTGTATATTTGAAAGTTGGTAAGAGAGTAGATATTAAAAGTTCTCATTATAAGAAAATAAATGTTTTAGCTTTCATAGTAACCTAAGAGCTAAAACATTTATTTTTTGTTTACCCTAAGGTAATTTTACTTTCTATCATCATTTCTGAGATTTTTTTCCATGTACTTCTTCTTGGGTGCTGACAGCCCATATTTGAGCTCTTTTTGTTGACTTCCCATTTTTTTTTCTTTGTTGTCTTCCTTTTTAAGGGCATTCACTCCATTTATTTTACAAAATTAAGAACAAATTTTGGGGTATGATTCTTAATCTGTTCTATAGCAGAAAAAAAAATCTTGTGTTCCTTATCTATTAATAAATTTTATTGCTCTGTCTCCAATATTTCCCTCACAGTAACGTTGTAACAGTGCCATTCCCTCTCCTTCTGTGATAGTCGGTATTGAATGAAGAGGGTCTCCCTGCCTCAGCTGTATTAGCAGAGGTATTGAGAGGTGGGGGATCCAGGTAGCCTTGTAAACTTTACAGACTAAAACTTTCTCTTTAGTTGCTTCCACAGCAGCAGAGTGCTTGCCTCTAATACAGCTCCTTCTTGTGTGGCTCTTTTTTATTTGTTCAGTCGATTGACTTTTTGTGTGCCTATGTGGACCCCCTCTCCCCCCACTTCTTTGCTTCACACTCTATCCAACAGGGTTTCTGCGCCACCCCTACACACTGCCACAGTCCCTCACATTTTAACTCAAGGTGCGGTATTGGGGTGGTGCTATCTTCTGATTTTTCTGTGAGTTCCTCTGCACGATGGTGTGTTTTGCCTGGTGTTTTCCGGGAACTGTCACTGCTATTTATTTAACCTCACTCTTCCCTTTACTTTGTCTTTATGTCTTTCTTCTTACTTCTGCTCGGACCTCTGCTCTATCGACAAGACAGCTTTGCCTACAGAAAATGTAGTTTGAGCACTTCAGGGTGCCACACAAGCAGAGCAAATATTTTAGCTGGTGTCACTGGTAATCAACCATGGGCAGGCCAAATTACTGTTATCTTTGTTTCTTCACAATTATTTCTATGTAAGATTGTTATCCAATTGCAGTTGCTCTGGGGAGCTTACACGATTTGGTGAAGACTGTATCCTTCCAAGTTTGCTGAGAACAGAGTTTAATTTTGTGTTTTTTTATCCTGTTCCTTTGGTATAACATCCAGGAAGTGAAATATTCTTTCTTCTGATAACATGTTCACACTAAAAGATTAAAATTGACATTTTATTTATTCATTTTGTTTATTTTGGATTTTAAAAGATTGATGGCCACGTGTGTAGTTCAAAATGAGCTGTACAGAATTGTTGTGTATAAAATTAGCCAGGCTTCAGGACAGTGGGGCAAACAGGCATATTCGTGGCTTTTCCTTCTCACCCCAGCCCCTCAGTGTTGCTGAAAGTTATCTGTTTCTCATTTTTCAGTAGGTTTTTTTCTCTTTTCACTTATGGACTGTTTTGTTGTTGTGTAACCATATAAAGCTTGAACTTAGAGTTCTGTGTGAGAAAACAGTCCTTGGTCTGTCTTCATTATGACTAAGCCTTTCATGCACCATGGATAGAAAATAAAAAGCACTTTGCGTATAGATATAATTTATCTGTCTATCTATCTGTCTGTCTGTCTATCTATCTATCCACCTCATCTAATCTTTGCCTAGCACTCCAAATTAGGGAAATCCTGAGTTCTTCCTTGTGTCTCTAACTTTCTAATGGAAACAATTCATTCACTGAATTTTGCAAAACCAGTGTCTGCAGATATTGGAGTTCCTTGCCAATACAATGAAACAGTGAGGAAACTGCTGGTTCCACCATGAAAAAGAATAATTGTTACCTTGGTAGCTGTGTGGATTTTTTTCTCTACCTGTTGTTAAAAATCCTTACAAAAGTTAAAATTTTGGAATGAAAATACATTTTTGAATGGTTTTGTCTCAGTGTTTTCCTTTTATCTGCAACATTTTCTTATGACATAAAACAAAGCCATGTTTCTGCTATGTTTCTGCCATGTTTATGGATGAATAGATATAAAGAATTAATTAGGAAGACTCATTTAATATAAAGCTTAAGATTACCACCATGATGAAGTCTTTAGCAATGTTTCCTGTGTTCATTAAGGGTGATAAAATGCAGAAATGAGGCGAGGGCCCATGGACAACAAGGAGCGAGTATGCAGACCCAGGCCGGAGGCTGGCTACTGCTGTGAAAAGTGAACTGATCTGATTGGCATAAATTCATGATCCATGATGAGGTTAAGAAAAAGTCTAGCTATTTAATTCAGAGGTCACGTGGTCACTTGAACCACTGTCCTTTTCTTTGCACAAGCACAGAGTAGCTTCCTAGCAGAGGTGTGGGTAATGGTGAGCATCTATTAATCTCTGAAACAATTTTACTACAATTGAATGAAGGAAATAATTAGAGCATATAATAGCCTTCTATTTAAATTCATTCTTAACAGTGCAATTTTTTTTGTTAAAGTTTGTGTCATGAATTGAATTATTTCTGTCAAGATTTTAAAACATCATTGTGTAATCACCTGGCACCATAATTACTTTTAGGGAAGGAACTGTGTTTTGGGGGAAAAAAGCTTGATAAAAAGCCATTGGGATGCAATTGAGAACCTCTGGAAATAGTAACCACTGAAAAAGATTTCAGTTGTTCAGTAGAAGGTGGGCTAACACGGGGGGGCCTGGAAGGGAAGAAAAAGTCCCTAGGAGGACCTGTAGGAAGGACCCCACCAGTCAGTTCCACCACTTCCAACATCCCTGCTCGGGCCTCATGGTGGGTTCATCCTTTGGGTTCGTCGGGTGTGGTCCAGGCCCTGAGAACAAACCGTGTCATCCAGTGCCATTTGCAAAGAAGCCACAGCTTCATATTTTTTCCCTAAAATTGTTTTGAAAGTGTAAAACAATTGATTTTAATGATACCTTTTTGTCATTTTACTTATTTGTTTTTAGAGAGAGGGAGAGAAACATTGCTGTGAGAGACAAACGCTGGCCCCCGCCCCCCCTCATTGGTTCCCCTTTCACCACCCACCCCCCAGTGGAGGCCCTGGCCTGCAACCCAGCCTTGACGGGGCATCGGACCTTTTGGTTTGCAGGCTGGCACTCAATCCACTGAGCTACACCAGCCCGGGCGCCTTTCTGTCATTTTAATGTCCCCCCACAAAGTGCTGCATACACAGCATAATAAAAATTTTATGACATTTTTGTTGTTATTGTTGTTGATGATGATATTTTTATAGCAATCCTTGAGATACCTTGGAATACCCTAAATTGTTCAAAAACTGTATTCAGGAATTACCTCTTTGGAAACAGATTGCTGTGGTTACTGTGATTAATGCTTCTTTTAGTCGTGTGTGTGCGTGTGCGTGCGTGTGTATACATTTAGACTTCTTTTTATATTCTAGTTCAGTTAGCATGCTAGATTTTTTCCCATCAATCAGAGAAATAAAAAAAAAATTCTCCAGGGTCTTAAAAAACAAGATCGTTTACATTCTTTAATTGAATGGATATTTGCTGCCAAGAATCATCTTTTTAAATTTTTTTTGGTGAGGAGTGAAATACTCATAAAATTAAACTGGTTATAGAAGATAACTGCTAGTTCTGCATTTCTTATCTGAAATTGTGTTTGCGTTTACTTTCTTTTAGCATTTAGTTTGGAAAGAACATGCATGCATTATGAATGAGAATTCTACATTCTGTCTCTTCCTCAGCACATGCTTCGGTTAATGTGTGCGATCAGACGAGGTGGCTGTGCATGGTCTGTGGAACGTGCTTTCATTCAGGTCGTGCATGCTGCTTCTACTAACCCTTTAATGCACTCACAGTCACCGAGAGCAGTTAAAGGCCTGAGCTGCTTCCTGCGTCACAGCAGGACACAGTTGCTCCCACAAATATTGAGCTCTCCCAAGTAAACCCAGAATGTTTGCAGCAGGATTTCTGTACCATCCCCAACTCTCCTTTTCTGTGATAAAGTCCTTGCACACATTTATTTGACTGTGTTTATCTTTTGAAATTCATAAATAATGCCAGTGGTGAAATAAACTTAAGAAATACCCTGTTGGAACCCTTTGTGTAGAAGGCCATAAAATTCCAAGAACTGGCATCTTGAGCTTGAATCTTGGCTTCCCACCTTTTTCCGTGAACAGCACCCACTCCCACTTCCCCACAAACTACTGGACCCTGGACGACGGCACCACAGGGCCCAGCCGGCCAGCAGCATGGCCAGTGTCTATGCAGGTGCCAGGGGTTCAGGCTCCCGTGTCGCACTTCACCAGTGTGTGGGGTAGCCTGGGATCGGGGGGGCTGGCTGCAGGGAGGGCCAGAAGTCTGCCAGACATAGGGGGCACCCAGAGTGAGAAGGAGGCTAGGCAATGCCTTAATGACCAGCTGGCCTCCTACCTGGAGAGGGCAAGGAGCCTGGAAGATGACAACTGGGGACTGGAGAGGAAAGTCCAGGAATACCTGGAGGGAAAGGGACCCAGGTCAGAGACTGGGGGCATTATTTCAAGACCATCGAGAACCTGAGGACTCAGATCTATGCAAATTCTGTGGACAGTGCCCACATCATTCTGCAGATTGACAATGTCCATCTTGCTGCTGATGACTTCAGGTCAAGTATGGCTGTGTGCCAGTCTGTGGAGAGTGACATCAGTGAGCTCTGAAAGGTCATTGATGTCACCAATATCACCGGGCTGCAGCTGGAAACAGAGATTGAGGCTCACAAGGATGAGCTGCTATTCACGAAGAAGAACCACAAGGAGGAAGTAAATGGTCTGTGAAACCAGACCTCCAATCCTGGGTTGGCTGTGGAGTTGGAAGCCCCCAACTCTCACAACCTTGGCAACAGCATGGCAGACATCTGGGCCCAGAGTGACAAGCTGGTTTGGAAGAACCGAGAGGAGCTAGACAAGTACTGGTCCCAGCAGACTGAAGAGAACACCGGAGTGGTCACCTTGCAGACCACTGAAATGACACTCACAGAGCTGAGACATATGGTCTTGTCCTTGGAGATCGACCTGGACCCAGGAGGAACCTGCAGGCCAGCTTGGAGAACAGCCTGAGGGAGGTGGAGATGCGCTGTGCCATGCAGATGGAACAGCTCAACGGGATCTGCTGCACCTGGAGTCAGAGCTGGCCCAGACCCTGGCAGAAGGGCAGTGCCAGACCCAGGAGTACCAGGTCCTGCTGAACATCAAGGTCAAGCTGGAGGCTGAGATTGCGGACTTCAATCTTGGTGCCACACTTGGCAACAGCGACTCCATATACTCCATCCAAAAGACCTCCACCAAAGTTCTGAGGCTTTAAAGGCAGCAGAAGCAGGGTACTCCTTGGGGAACAGGAGGTCAATAAAAAATTCAGAGATCAAAAAATTTAAGGACTGAAGCCTTTTTTATTGGGTGATAGTGTTTCTCTCTCTAACAAGGAAAAATACGAGGTCTGTCCAGAAGGTATCCAGCCATGTAATATGAAAAATAGAGACATTTATTGAAGAAGATACATGATCCAAGAAACACTGTACATAGGAAAATGATGCCTCAGTCCCTTTCAAAGTAGGCACCTTAGGACCTCACACAGTTCTTCCAATCACCATCAGCTACCCTGTCATATTTTCCTGAATCTCATCAGTGGTCTGAAATCTCTTCTCTTTCAAAGGTGATTTTAATTTTGGGAAAAGCCAGAAGTCTCAGGGTGCCAAATTTGGCTAATTCACCTGGGCGATTTGATGTTTCGCTGAAAAACTCTGCAAGAGATGTGATGCATGAGTAGGTGCATTGTTGTGATGAAGCTGCCAATCACCAGTTGACCATAGCTGTGGCCTTCTGAATTGTCTGAATAGTTTCCGTGGAGGAATGTTCAAACTTCACACAAAATTTGATGCAGGTTCTTTGTTCTACTGGCTCAGCCATTTTGAATGCAATGGCCACACAGTACACATGCTCACTCAATGGCATCTATACAGCCCCCACTGACTAGTACAGCGAAGTCGTCATTGTTCACACATGTGCATTCCAGTCCACTCTCCTTGGCAGCCAGGTTACATCGATGTTGCACAAACCATTTTCGTTATATTAACAATGGCTGGACTTTTTCCGGATGGACCTCATATTTCTACAATGAGATATTTTACGTGTGTGTGAATAAGGAGGAGGGGAGTGTAGAAGGGGGCACAGAGAGAGAGATTGATAGTATTTGTTTTCATTGTAGGTCCCCATGTCCAATAGTAAGTTCACAAAACTTTAGAAAACTAGCGGTTAGGGGAAAATTCTGTGTGTGTGTGTGTGTGTGTGTGTGTGTGTGTAGGTCTATGTGTGTTATTTGGATATTCCTATCAGTGTTAGCTAATGCCCTTGCTGAGGCACAGTTGTTCTAAGAAATAAATATATATGTGAACAAGATCTGACTAAAACCTTTATCACACTGATGGATCACCCGGGTGTGATTTATTAACCCCGATTGTCTGGTGGGTGGCCACTGGTGTTCTTCCTCATCTGTGTTCCCTGCTAAAGCTGAAACTTGGTCAGATGTATTTATCTACTGTGACCTGTCCTTTGGATAGTGTTAGATATATATTCTTTTAATATCATCGTTTGGTTAACGTGTTTGGTCCTTTCCTGTCTGTCAGAGAAATAAAAATGTCTCCAGTGTCTTAAAACAAGATTGATTACCTTCTTTAATCTTACAGTCATTTACTGTGAAGAATCATTTTAAGCGAGGAGAGAAATACTCAGAAAATTAAACGAGGTATAGAAAATAATTGCTCCTTTTACAATTCATGTCTGAAATTGTGTTTCCATTTGTTTTCTTTTATCATGTAGTAGCTACATGAACCCCAAAGAATGTGGATATGAAATAAATCCTTAAGTTAGCGATGAGAGAAAATAGTGTTTTTGATAACCCTAGTATAACTCCTAAACATGGATTTCAAAAGTATAAAAGTGCCACAGTTATTCTTGAGAGAGGTCCTGTTATAGTGCTTTCATTATTTCCCTCCCCATGTTTACGGGTAAATTGAGGTTTCTTTTAAGTATAAGTGTTATGTAAGAGGGGGCACACCTTGTTCTGGGCTGTGAACACTGGAAGATGATCCATAGTCCTGCTTGATACGTGTCAGGTTAGAGAGAAATGGATATTTATCTGCAGACTACCATGTACTGTATGTGTGTGTGTGTGTGTGTGTATTTCAGCCCTGGGCTTATGATTTTTAAATTAATAATGTTTTTGTTAGGTCCTGAATTTTAGCATGGTTTAGTAGAAGAGGATCTTAGAATGGACTTGGCTTTTCTCCAGTCCTGGGGAGAGTAGACAGTGTGTATGGAAAGGCTATCTGAAATATTTTTGTTTCTGTGTGTGTGTGAGTGTGTGATGGGAAAAAGGGCTTTTAAAAATAAATGCATAGATAGTCTGGCAGAAGTAACGCCTGCTTGGATGTGGTTTGTAGGATAATTATGTGGGTGTAATAATTTATAGATTTAATTTGAACATTTCACCTAAAATATCATATGGTGTGCTTGAGTGTGATATTGTTATGTTATAGAATTCCATGCTTATGATTTTGTAATAAAAGGGGCATTATTTGTGCTGGATCATATATATATATATAAATATGATTCAGCATATGTATATATACATATATACACACATACAAATATATATAATATATACAATATTTGTATGTAAATATATACAAATAAGTACATACACACATATATAAATGAAATAAAATACTAATATTTCTAGTTTCTTCTGGATTTTTCTTTAACACCTTTTTTCTATTTCCATCATAGCACCTATCAAATTACATTTTAAAACTATAAAACTGTCTTTCCATAGATGCTCCTACAAGCTTTAGAACATGCCTGGTGTATTTTTCTATTGCTAATGATACACATACTGAGCACATAGTATAAATGTTTGAGTGGATACATGAATGATTCATTGATAACCTCCTTTAAACCATTTCTTTTTTTGGAAAAGAAAGACAATGCTGTGAAAATGATCTCAGCCCTAACTCAAAACATGAAAGGAGGGTGGAGATTAAGGAAGGAGGAAAGATGCAGAGCTTATGGAAGTAAGTGCAGGAATGACAGCAGAGGATGCTTCTTTTTCTCATCATCCTTATTTAGTCTATGCTTGTTCAAAAATTTCTAAATTAACTTACTGCTTTCCTTTTGTATAGGGGTAAAGGAATGCTTCATGGCTAAGGAGAGGCAAAACCTGGGGCTAGTCTTTGCGGGCCATTATGTTTATTTTGATGGATGGAGCTTTGGATGCAGAATGGATAGAAGAAAGCCGGGGGGTTTTCTCTGCTCCACCAAATCACATATGACTAGAAATTGCAACCAGACAGCAATCTGTGAAGCAAGCAATAGGAGCTCCGCCGTCTGTGCCTGCTGTGGATGTCTGGCACCCAACTGTACCAGATTTGGTGTAAGTGGGGCTTCTGTTTCAGAAACTTTGCCAATTTTTTCTTGAAAAGTGGATTCTGGCTTTGATTCTGCATATTTACATGGGAACAAAAGTGTCTCATAATTGCAGATATGTTTATTATACCAAAAGCATTAATCTAAGCTCTTATTCCCATAGGATACTGTAATGCTGTGTGCGAACATTTGCTGCTGCCTTTGACAAAGTAAAGCCATGTTAACATCTTTCATTTTGCTAGCTCTTAGGTCCAAATATAGGCATATTTTCTAAGCTATCTGCCTTCCCCCTAATATATACATTTAAGTAGTCAAATCTGGGTGATTTCTATAAAATATTTTTTAATTGTTACTTTTGGTCTCTTTTACCCTTTGAAATATTTCCTTGTGTGAGAATTCCACCACTTACCAAATCATCCTGTTCCTTTGACCTGCTCCCTCTGACAAATTACATGTCTTTCTCCCCAGGAACTGTATTAAACCTTGATTCACTCCTATCCATTTTGGTTTGGACATTGAAACTCAAGAATTGAATTCCCCCTTTTATTCTCACTTTCCCCACACCCCATGATGCTGTTTATTCTGCTTGGGCATATGTGAAAGTTTGTCTCACTTTTCTCTCTTCCTGTCTTTTCTGTGTTTAACTTGCTCTTTAGAACTTTTGGAAGTTAATTAAAAAACAAATCTTTCTGATAAGTAAAATTCTTTCTGTGTAATAAGTAAATGTCAAAAATAAAAATCTGATCAATAGTGGATCTCTTATCCTCTCCCTTATAGTGAATAGGAGCACGGTCTATGACGTTGTCCAAGTTGTACATCTAGGAGTTGTTGTAGATTTATACTCAACCTCTAGTCATCTAAAGCACCAAATCTTACTAAATGTATCTCATTGCATCGATATCCCTCTTAGCAGGGTTTCTCTTCCATCAGCTCATAGTTTACTGCCTGCATTATTGCAGTGGACTCCTAGATTGTATATCTTCTTCTAGTTTGTGCCGCTTCCACTCACCCCTATATCTTTTCTGACCTTTGTTTACATTTTTCTTAATGTCAAAACTGATTAGTCATTCTCCTGCTTGAAATCCCAGAGCTTTCAGACTGAAGTTCAAGCTCATTAGCATGGCTTATATGGCTCTTCATGACCTGGCATTTTCATCTCTGGCTGCTTTCCCAAAATACTGCATACTCAGACCATGGCTAAATAGTTTTAGCTTCCTATACTGCGTATTTCCTGTGCTTTTCCATGTGCACTTACTTTACCTTGAAGTCTCTCTTTACCTCCTCCAGCTTCACCTAATTAATTCTCTTCTGGCTCTGCAGCACTGGGCATCACTGTCAGTTTCCTAATGTCTAATTTGAATTACTCTCATCTTTACTCCCGTAGACATGGCCACATCATCTTCTCAGCACTTATCATCCTCTGTTAATATTAGTTCATTGTCCCTTGATAGTGGGCATTGAGTCTCCAGGGCCTGTTGTAGTATAACTTGCAAATGCCTATTAGAAATAAATGGATAAATGAATCTAAGGAATATTTTAAGTGTTCTTAAGTGCTCTGTATATTTCCATTCACTTTTAATCGAGCCTAGGTTGCACTGAATTATATTTGTATTTAAATCTTTATGCAAGCATCATATTTAACCAATCGTACCCTTAAATATTGAATCTTAGAACATTACCAAGATTGCATTGTTGACCCTACATTCAGAAGAATAATCAGATGCACAGAGTAAAAGATTTAACTCATAGACTATATGATCTCATGGAAAGAGATTAGAAAAGAACCAAAGAGCACTTGCTCAAAATCAGGTGCTTCTGCTATTTATTCCTATTTCTTCTTTTTATTATTGGTTAAGAAATGGCAACATTTTAAAGGTTAATGTGATGGTGTTAAGCTCTCTCTGAGGTGTGATTATCAGTTTAAATGTAAACTCCTTTATGATTGTGACGTATGAAGTCATAGTGTTGAAAAAATTCAACAGTAGTTATGATTTTTAAAGAAAACTATTGAAAAGTAAAGATAATTACAATAATTGAGAAATCATACATTAATGACCTTTTGAAATTACAAGATATTCTTCAATTTTGAGATTATACATTTTGGTCTTGAGGCAGAGCTTGTTTTATTGAAACTGCTTCAAAAATGTCTTGAATTGCCCTGGCCAGTGTCCCTCATTTAGTTGGCATGGCATTTGGTTGACCATAAAATTGTAGGTTTTGTTTCCCATTAGGGCTTATACTCAGGTTGCAGGTTTGATCCCCAGACGGGGTATATACGAGAAGTCAGCTGATCACTATTTCACACATTGATGTCTCTCTTTCTCTCCCCCACCCCATCTCACCCTTCCTTTCTCTCTAAAAGCAATGAAAAAATGTCCCTGGGTAAGGGTAAAAAAATATCTTGGGTTATAAAATAAGATACAATAGAAAAAGGGTATTTTATATTCTAAGTTATCCAGTGAGATTTCTTTCTGGGATCTTTCACTATGAAAAATGGTTGTAACCCTGGCTGGTGTGGCTCAGTGGACTGAGTGCAGGCTGTGAACCAAAACGTTGCTGGTTTGACTCCCACTCAGGGCACATGCCCGGATTGTAGGCCAGGTCCCCAGTGGGGGGCATGCAAGAGGCAACCACACATTAATGTCTCTCTCTCTCTCCTTCTCCTTCCCTTCCCCTCTGTCTAGATAAATAAATAAGTAAAATCTTTTAAAAAGAAAACCTCCCCCCCAAAAAAAAGTGGTTGTAGATTTGAGTGCCTTTGTCATTATTTTCCATGTGGAAGGACCACAGCCCACCCTGTTGGTCTGTGCCAACCAAGGATGAGTGTAGAGTACGGGTGCCTGGTGAAGGCTTGGATCGCTTGTGCCTCATGTGAGTAGGGTGAGAAGAGTCCTGTCTTCCATGAGAAAGTCTGTCATGGATTTCAATAACTTTAAAAAAGAAGATGCACCTTTTCCACTTTTTGGGTGGATGACCATACTTACTACCCTCTTCTCTAACTGCTTATTATACTTAAAATGATCTACAAACACAAACTATGCTATTATCACCATCTTTTGAGCACTATGTGCTATGTTCTTTAAGTGCATTTTTGCAATTTAATTAATTACCTATGTCATAGGTCTTATCTCTAATTTAGAGATGAGTGAACTGAGCCTTGGATTACATGAACATTCAACAAGTGTTCAGAAGCAGAGAGAATTTTGGACAAGAATGACCCATAGAGTTCGTGTAGCTTGTCTTGCTGTATAGGTGAGGTAGCAGACTTAGGAGGAGGTTTCAGGAATTTCCCAAAGTCACATAACTACTAGTCAAACAGGGGCTAGATCTTATTCTTCTGGGATTTTAGTTCAGTATTTGCGTGGCCATTTTTCTTAATAAAATGTTGTCTATATTTAATAAGTGAATTGATAATAGTTTTATATCTTCTCTCTGTATATATTACAGAAAAGGTATAAAGGTTAATATATATATATATTCTGTACCTACTCATGTGTAAAATGTGGAGAGAAAACAGTGGAGGAGATTAAACTCTGTTTTTTTCTGATTGAATAGTATCTTCGGGCCAAGGCCAATGGCATGTTTAGAGAGAATGTACAAAATTGCTTTAGTAACTCAATTTCAGAAGGGTTTGACCTTGTCAGGAAGATCTGCTGTATCTGCATGAGAAATATGAAGTAGTCCGAGAGAAAGATGGCATGTTCAGGATTCTCCACTGCACTGGGGTGTCTGAGGAGCCGAAGGGAGAAATTTCTATTTGTTCTTTGAGTGACAAGTTTGTTGGTTAATATTTTCAGGCAGAATGTGCTTTCTAAGAGTTTTATCCCTGGCCCTTCACCACACAAAATACTATTAAGTTCCAAGTTTTATGCAAATTACTTTTCATTATGTTATTACAACATGAAAGGATGGCAATGTTTTTACAAACCAAATACTAATTAGCATCACCAAAGCATTACATCACTTATTCGTGGAGGAACTTTTTGACGATGTGAAGGAGAACTTTTTGACTACACAAAGGAACATGAGTAACCCTCCTTCACACTATCCTTATGACCTTGGGAAAGTCATTCCCCTATCCCATTTTTTTGTATCAATAGAGTTGGCATGATACCTCCCCTTCACTTGATTAAGTTTGACACAAATCAAACAGCCTTGAAGACTGTGGTCTCTAGATCAGCGGTTGGCAAACTTTTTTGGTAAAGGGTCAGAGAATACAATTTTATGCTTTGTGGACACTACTACTTGACTCTGCCATTGTAGTGTGAAAGCAGCCCTAGACTGTACGTAAGCCAATTAAAGTGGCTGTGTGCCAATAAAACTTTATTTTTGGACTCAGAAATAGAATTTCATATAATAGTCACACATGACAAAATGTTATTTTCTAAGTTTTTCCAACCGTGTAAAGATGTTAAAATCACTCTGAACCCACGGGGTGCATAAACATATGTCGGTCTGATCTGAGATCTGTAGTTCACCCCCTTCTCCCCGGTGACTGCCCAGTGGTACAATAGTTCCAAAATATGGGGCAAGTATGGTGTGGTGGTCGTGGTGGGCGATTGCATTTGCTGAGCCATTTAGATGATTGACTCCTCTCTCCCCCGTGATCCTGAGAACATGTCTTTGCCTATGTCCCCGGCTAATGTATGAGGAGACTAAGAGCAGGAGAAACAATTTTCTGTGTGCTTTTCTTGCCTTGGAGTTGGACAGAACATCTTAAGGAGTAAAAGTAGCACATTGCACCCACATAATTCATGAAGTTGAATTGATACAAATAAGTGGTGTCAGCATTTCTGTTGAAAAACAGATTTCTTAATATTTTGAGGTCTCAGCACTTTTCCAGGCACAGCAGATTGAATCTTGGCACACAAATTCCAAGTCTCATTTCTCTTCTTCTTTTTGCTAGTCATGTTTGAGTGCCAACCTCTTTGTTCGATAGATAGGGACTGAAAAAGGAATGCTCACTGAAATCGAAGTAGCTAAAGAATATCAATGTGCCCATTTTAATTATTTTTGCAACTGTGGGCCCAATAGGCTTATTTTTAAAGGATTTTTGCATATGTAAAATGTTTTCCCTTGGCCTTGTGTTTTATATAGTTACTACAATCGGAATGCAGAGATTTTTATCACAGGGACAGTTCTGTAAAATGTCTTACCACGCAGGTGGGAAGTGTGGGCACCACAACTTCTGCTTAAGAGAGGAACAGGCTTCTAGGGCGAATCACAGAATTGCAATATTGATGATCATACCTATTTTATTGCCTTTATTAGAAAGATAATAATGGACAGGTCTGAAACAGGGTTTGGGGATTACTACATATTTAAAACTTTGATGCAGTCGGCACCCCCTTCATTGTAGACGTAGAGCATTGTCTGTGTTTAGCCCAAATTCCTTTTCTAATGGTTCTAATGAAGGTTTTTGCCTTAAAAGGAAGTCAGGTTGGTACAAATTAGAGGGTACAGCTTTATAGCCACCTATTAATAGATGTAGGCCTCAGAAAACATAAGAAATAAACTTTTAAGTTCCAGCTTAGATGAGAGATATTAAAAGAAGCCATTAGCTGAGAAGTGTTAGGCTAGGAGATACAGATTTTTTTTTAAAGGTCAGATAGCAACTTGTCTTACGATCTAGAAATTCACAGGAAGCAGAGGACTGACTGCTATGTTCATGGAAATAAAAATTTTTTTAAACCAAACTTTTGGCATATATTTTTTGAAACTAAAAGAAGTTCACATGCTTTAAACGTTTTGTATTTTAATAGATCTAGAATGAGGTCTAGAAAGCTGTTTTATAAAGCTCCACTGGTGTCTCAGGTTAAGTTCCACGGAACAGGGTTTGAGGCAGATACAATGTGGGAGGTTTATTGGGGAGTGCCCTGGGGAGTGGTGCCAGCAGGGAGGGAAGCAGGCTTGGAGAGGGGGGAAAGCTGGGCTTCAAAGCACTTGCAATAGAAGTGCTTCCTGATCCTAAGGAGGACTTTGTGTCCTTGCATCGACCAATCATTGGATGCAGGCTGCCCCAGGGAAGGGGCAGGGTGGGGTTTGTGTGTATGTGTGTGTGTCTGAAAACTTGAATGGGGCAGCTCTCTCAGCACAGCGTGGTTCCCGGAGAGGGTCTAGCTATGCATTGTCAGGAGGCAACATTCCTGGTACCCTAAGTTTGAGCATTTCAGTCCCAAAGGTGTTTCTAGATGGCACACCACAACTTTCACTAGAACAGATGATTCTCGTGATTGGAAACTGGTTGTCTAAGGGGTTCCTGGGAACAAGTGTTCAGACTGAAGGGCAGACAAGGGAGCATTTATCTATTTCTTACATGTACTGAATGCCTGCTGTGTGTCCGGTACTTGAGATAAAAATAGGAACAGAGACGTTCCATACGTTCAAGGAGCTTTCCATCCAGCTGGAGGCAGACATGTAAAGAAACAATTAAACCATAATTACTAAAACATGGGGGTATGTACTAATATCAGGATTTTTACAAAGAAGTCATTCACAAAAATGTTCTCTCTGCGTTAGTTATTTTGATTTGGTAGATTACAGCTTCCAAATCTAAGAGTCAGTTGAATTTTTCATCACAGATGTCTCCATGCCCTCTAATTTTTTCATCACACTGTGATGAGGCAACCAGAGTCTTTAAAAAACAAATACTCTGCTCTTCTGCAATCAAATGATTTACTGAAAATTCAACCATCACTATAAAGTGACAAACAGGATAAACTGTAGCATATACAATGGACCAATCCTGGTACCTTCTCTTAGTTCTTCCGAATGAATGACTGTGATCACACCATATATGTTCCTCTGTAAAGTGCGTTACAGTGTAACCAAGATATTTATTATTCTTTCAGACCCTTTAGGAGCCTATAATTAAAGTAATTAGTATTCCTACTATCTGTGTAAAAATATTCATTTTTATCACATTTTCTTTTCACTTTCTCACGATTATTATTCATTTTCGGGGAAATTTCCTGCAGAAGTATATATGAACATGACAGCAAGCAAAACACAACAAAACAAAAAAACAGAAGGTGCATCAATGTGAGAAAGTTGGAAGTTACATTATTAGTTAAGGGCCTACTGCTGTGTGCTAAGTACACAGATCCTACAGTTCAGATTTATGCCTCGAAAAAATCAACAAATGATTGAAGTCATGGACTTGAGGATTGCTTCCCAAGTTATCGAAACGGTGAAAGGTAAATGTCAATGTACTGTTCTCCACTAATGATTCACAAAGTCTATTGATTGGTCTTCACGGTCCTTATGTCATGACACCCTAGAGTCACAAAACGATGGGTTAGTTAAAAGCCTGTTGGAATCTTCCGAGGTCTCAGACAATATACTGGGACTTCTTGGTGAGCCGGAGAGCAACAGGAGAGGTAATGATGTTTTGCTTTACCTCGAAAGCCCATAGAGACTCACTGACTTAGAGGAGGCTTTAGGGTTTACCTGGTGTTGGGCTTTTAGTTTTGAGGTCACAGAGTTTTCATTCCAAAGAGAAACACTGGTAAAGCGGGAAAGGTTTAACATTGCCTATACACTTATTTATGCACACGCGTCCATGTGACAAGTGATGCTGGAGCAGCTCGCTCTCAGCTGTCTGCTTTCGGTAAAGGTCAGAAACAACAGGATTGACACAAGTAAATACTGGAGTATAAGTTGGGAATTTACAATTTTAAAACCAACAAGCAAAGTTCTTTTTCCACTTTATGCTGCTTTGCTAAAGGTCACATTAAAAATAAGTGTGTTATGTTTTTTTGTCTTTAGGAAGTGACATGTATTATACACATTTTCACATGTAGGTCTTGCTTTGGCAAATACTTTACAAATGAGAGTGTAATTTGGAAATAGAAGAACACGATGGTACTGGGGAAAATAGCATTCTAAAAATTTACCATTGGAAAGCAATTGGTCATTCTAGAGGATTCCTAGAGTGAAATCTTCCCTCTAAATATACCACTGAAGGTCATCAGGCTTTTGCTGTTCTCTAGAATAGGCAGGTTTGGAGAAGATGGTCTTCTCCAATACTCCCCTTATCAGTGAGGTAAAAGGTTCAGAAAATGTTTTTCCCTAGAGAGTTTTCTTTTTTGTATTTACTTAGACCCCATCTTTTTCTGAAATATATTTAAGACACTTGATCAGAATTCATACCATTTAAGAAGAAAATTTAAATACAGAAATCAGGACAAACAGAAAGGAAGGTTTTGAAAATGGAGAAAGAGGTTGCACTGAAGTTAGGACAAAAAATCTTTGAGGCTCTGTTTGTTGTTTTCTGAACGAGGGACACAAATTTGCCTAAGTATTTTCATATTTAATTCTAAGAAAAACCCAGCTATTTCAGTGTTCACTGTGTTTAAAGTAAAATCAAACCAGTTACTCTGGGGCAGCCTAACTCTTCCGCTAAGTGACCAGAGACAGTTTTCTCTTTTTGTCATCAGAGACAAACCCTGTTGCATAGAGTGTATCGTGAGGTCAGAGAGCTGTATCTTTTAATATCTCTCAAGTAGTCAGATGATTTCAGATGGTAAGAGCAATACAGTGAAAACAAGTTTTACCAGGAAAAAGAAAAAGCAATCAGTCCAGGAACTACATTCCTGTGGTTTGATTAATCCCAAACTGAATTTCAGATTACCCAGGAATGGAAAGCTGCATAGATTTCAGCAAATATCAATAAGTATCATTTCTTTAAGATTGATAATCATTGAAGAGGCAGCGAAATCAAGTTCATGCTCCCTGCACGCCCTGGCAGGTGCCCGGAGCACATCGCTTCTGTGCTGTCTGCAGGTTTGGACCCACAAACCTTTGTGGACTGATGAGCTGGGGGCACTGACGGCATACAGAGGTAGAAAGCATAACGAGGGCCACTCACTCTTCAGTCACACACACACACACACACACACACACACACACGTTTATGTTTATAGGCATGTACACACACACGTGCATTTAAGAATTTGTTGTTTAATAAATCTGGTGTTTCAAATCAGTGGGGAAAGGTAGGTTGGCAAACAAATGGGCTTGAGGCAGTTTGCTATCAATTTGTCCAGAAATAAAGTTGTATTCCTGTTTTAAAACATATAAAAAATAGAGATGGATTAAAAATTTACATGATACAGTTATAAAAGTTTAGGTGAGAATATACAATATTTTTATAATCTTGCAAAGGGGATAGATTCTGAAAGCAACCATGAAGTCCATGAAAAATGTGAAATGTGCAAAGACAAGAAGAAACAATGAAACAAACTTTGGTAAGGCACAGACTGTAATAAACATTTAAAATCCATTATAAATAAGGATAAAAGATGTGACAGGCTTGGAAATTTTAAACATGTAACAGATTAAATATCAGTGATTTTAAAAGGCTGTCAACATATTAACATAGGGGAAAATAAAATGATAAAATCAATGAGCATTTTTTTCTTTTTGAATTCAAAAATTTCAAAGAATTATTTTTCTCTTTTGAAGGGTAGGACTTTTCACAAAGCTTCAATAAATTCTACTAACAGATGGGAAAGTTGTAGAGAAACAAGCCTAGTGCTTCTAGGAAGCAATTTGGTAACATGTATCTTGAAACTTCAACATTGCATATGTGCTGACCTAGCAACTGTTCATGCAGAAATCACGCCTAAAAATATACTGGAGATAAAAGAAAGCTATACCGTGTTTTGACATGTATAACACGCTCCTGTATACAATGTGCACCCACGTTTTTGGCCCAAACTTTCGGGGAAAAAAACTGTCATTTTCATTTTTAATTCAATTATTTATTTACTTATATTTAGAAGCAAAACTGATTATCATATTCCAGGGTATTATCTTGCATGTGGATATTGTTACTGCTTTCTAGAGTTACACTTTTTACACATAAGCATAAATGAAAGAATTAAAACAGTTATATAGATACAGAATTAGTACTATCTGTGTATAATGTGCATCCTTATTTTTTCCTTCAAAATTTGGGCAAACATGCATGCATTATAAATGACAAAATATGGTATATTCTGAAGGTGTTTACTGAGACATTATTCTTATGCCAAGTTTCTGGAAAAATTCCACATGCCCAACAATTGAGCAATGTTTAATCGATGATGATTTAGTAACTCAAGAAGATATTGTAAAGCTATTAAAGTTGATTTTTAAGACTACTGACATAGAAAAATTCATGATATAAATTAAAATAAGGGTAAAAAATTATATATGACTTTTGAAAAAATTTGTGAAATATATTTTTATACACACAAAATATACCCAGAGAGAAGCAACTATCTCTATCATAAATACAAATTAATATTAATACAGGATACCTCTATTTTTTAAAGTATGTTTTTAGCAATTTTCAAATTTTCAACAATAAGCATGGATCAATAGTATAATTTGGAAATTATTGAAATAAAACATAACAGTCAATTTATATATAATGAGTAAACTTATTTTCCAGTGAGAGAAAGGCAAAATATGTTTAAGGAAATTCTTACCTTAAATTCAGTTTTAAACTTTTAAGGCTTTTAATCAAAATACAGTTGCAATATTAGATACAGTAAAGGTGTTAGCAACCAGCATAATAGCAGTGGCCTGTTCGAACGAGAATTTTGTCACATTTTTAAGACTTGCACCTAATCTTACCCTGTGGCGATGACACCTCTATCATAGGAGTGCTCAAAAACAATCTGTAGTCAGCCTGCTAGAACTCGACGGTGCTTGGTGACTTTTGTTCCTCGTCTTCCTTACCCTTTTTCTCTAAATGCAGAGACTTGATATAAAAAGCATATTTTTTCCTTCACACTTTGAAGTTTTCCTACATAAGACGAATGCCCCGTTCTGGCAATGAGAACAGGGTGAGACGGCCGGACTGGCCCGCACCGGGGCCCTTGCCCAGTCCTCTCCAGGATGAACTTCAGTGAGTTCCTTCCGTACGGTGACTGGTTTTTCACAGCCTACCCTGCAGGGACTGACCAATAACCTCGTCATACCAGTTATCTCACATAACTCGTGCATGGATACTCACCGAAACTTAATGACATTAGCAGAGGTAATTAACAGGCATCTACGCAGCTTCAACACCTACAAATTGGGCCAGTTATCCATTTATCCTAACAGTTACCCCGGAGTTTGGAAACCAAGCAAATGGAGAATAGATATCTCAGTTGCTTCTGTTTTCATCGTCTTTAAGCACTCTAGGAATCCTTATTAAATCCAGTGACTGCAGGCATAAAACAGTATATCATGCAGATGTAATGTACAACATAGGAAATGTAGTCAATAATATGGTACTAACTTTGCACTGTGGCAGGTGGTTACTAGCATTAGCATGGTGATCACTTGGTAGGATGCATAAATGTCAAATCATTACATTGTATACCTGAAATGAATATAATGTATATCAACTATAATTTAAAAATAGTAAATTAATTAAAAACAAGCAGAAACAGGGCCCTGTCTCCCCTAGAATAAGATCGAAGCATCCTAAGAGTGTGTACTTTGAAATTTGGCCATGCTCGTTTCCAGAGACTGGTTTTGGGTAATAAATGGTTGTGCCTGTGAAGACTGGACTTTCTTGACATTTGATTCCTGACCCTTAGGAAGATTTTGAGGGAACTCTTGCTCACTTCCTTCCTCCTCCCACGTCCAGAGGAGCCCCAGGCATTGTCCGGGGCAGGGTAGCAGCCAGTGAACGGGTGGGTGTGCAGCCTTGCCTGGTTACGTGGAGGCCCGATTACCACTTCCATGCCACACTTTCCACCAGGCCCCGTGTGTCAGAGTGCACCCACCTGAGTGCCACGTCAGCCTTCCAAGTGATGAGAACTTTCCGAAGAGAGAACAGGCTGCCTTTGGCAAATGTGAGCTTTTTACTCAGACACAAGTTCCAGCAGAGGCTACAAAAATCATTCGTTTGTGTTCGATGTTGGGCTGGTGGCTTTTAAGATCCTCTTACACAACGAGAATCTAACGCTTCCCCTTTGTCCAACCCCAACGATGCCACATGTTTGCCTTACAATCACTGCAAATAAAACGGAAAAGAAGACGAAAAGTTTGCTTGGGGTTTACCAGCCTTGTGTTGTGGAGTTCGCCAAGCCGGCGAGTGACCCGTGGGGCTGAACTGAGCAGGCTTACTTGGAGTAAGCACTTTTGAAGAACTCAAGAAACAAGAAAATCCTGCTCTTCCCCTGAGGCTAGACTGTCTAAAAGAAGATGTTCAGTGACAACAGGAAAGAGAAAAGGAGCTTCAGCAGAGATGTGCTGATCTGCTGCTGGAGAAAGAGACTTTAAAGTGACGATGCTGAGGCAGAGTTTACACTCTGTCTCAGGATGAATTAATTACTGGCAGTGGTGAGCAGTGTGCTACCTTCTCTTCCTCATCGGAGGTAAAATAATATTTACTGTGATTCCTTTAAGTCGTTTTTCTTAATCATGACCCACATAGAAAATAACTATATTCTAAGGGATTTGATTACCAGAATAGTTAGATAATAGATGTCATTTCTTTTTATAAAAATGGCAGCTTTACTTTTGAAAACTGCATTAAAATTGCATTACATATCTTCTTCAGTCTCCAAAACCTGCTGAACTAATGATTGCATATTCAAAATATCTGTTTTCTGTGGATGTTCCTGCACATTTACTCACCATCATTGTGATGATAGAGGTTGATAAGTGTGTCCATTCTCAGATGCTGCATCAGGACTGATTTCGTGGCATAGAAAGAAATCCTGCCTTAGATACACACACCCTCCTCTTCTTTCCTTTCATTTTAAGGCTCCCTGATCCTGCTTCCATATCTCTGTATCAGTCTTCCTCTTTGCTGCTTCCGGCCAATCTTAGTGTTGCTCTAAGGATCCAATGAATGATAAGTAATCTGTGGTGCTGGCAGAGGCCTGGGCTGCTCCTCTGTACGTGCAGCGCTGGACACCGGGACACAGACTAAATGCTTCTTGAGCAAGTTAATAATGGCCTTCCGGAGACAATGCAGTGACCCAATCTATTCCCACATTTTAGTGGGGATATTTTTTAGGTCAGCTTCTAGGGACTAAGGATGGCGTGGGATCACAACGTTTACTTAAACTTTAAACTCACAGTGTATAATGTGCTTGGTCCACCCCAGCCTGCCCTCATCCACTTCTTACTCCTACAACAATTTTTTTTCCTAAGCCCGTAGTGGTTTATGACAAATTGTGTGTTTGTGGGTTTGGAGTCTAAAGAGGAGTAGGCTTATTTAAGGGGTGCATTTAGTGCTGGTGAAAGCTATACTTACTATGCTAATTGAAACTTAAATTAGAGCTTTACCTTTATAACAAAAAAAAATCCTTGACTTCCCTAGATATTAAAGGGCCGGGATTTAAAGAGTATGCATTCCTATTTTTGTATCTGGACAATATGATTACACATGGAACAGCTGACAAAATGCTATACTTTAATCTGTAAATGAGACCTCAGTAAAATCAGGATTTGTTCTTTGTATCTTTTTGTTGTTGAGTGCTTTCGTTTGTTTAGTTCTTTGTGGTACACCCTGTAGGTGTAATTAAGAGATGGAAATCTGTCCATTTTGTGTGCGTGTGTGTGTACAAGTGATTCTCCTTTTAACTTCTGTAACTTAGCGTTATGAAGGAACCGGCCTCCCACCTACCTAACACCTCTCAATCCCCTAAAATGGCACCTCCAGTTTTCAAGTGCTCAAAACCTTGGAGTCATGTGATTTTTCTGCTTCTCTCAAATCTCACATCCAATGCACAAGGAATTAGCTGGTTAGATCCAGAATTCAGCCACTTCTTCCCTGAATTGCTACCATCTACCAACTCTTGCTTGGATTATTACAATAATCTGATATCTGATCTTTTTGCACCTTTACATACTATACTCACTAGCCAGAGTAAGCCTTCTAAACTGTATTCAAATCATATAACTCTTCTACTCAAACCTTTCAATGACTTCTGAATTCAGTCAGTATAAATTCCCAAGGTTCTCACCTTGACCCATAATGCTCTTTATCATCTGGCTTCTTGTTACCCTGTGGCCTCATTTCCTACCACTCTTCCCAGCTGACTCTGTTGCAGACATTGGGTCTTCTTGTTGGCTGCCTTTTCTTGTATAATTTATTACATAGGACTTTGCTTTTCCCAATTATTATATCTATGTTATATGGTAATTTCTTTTAACTTGTCTGCATCACCCCCCAGACTATGCTCTCCAGAGGTTCAGACTCTCTATCCTGCTCACCATTGCACAGCCAGAACTGAGAACTGGGCCTGACACTTACTAAGGACAATAAATATATGCTTCATGAACGATTGAATGAATGAATGAATGAATGACTCCTATGACAGAATCTTTGGTATTGCTGGCCTACCTAACATGTTTCTCTTGGGTAAGATTATCATTCACATATGATAAAAATGTGTCTTTCTCTTGTTTAATCACCTAGTAGGACACCTGTTCGAGAATTTTTAGGTTAAATCACTTTTTTAGATAACTTGAATAGCTCCCTGATTTAGATCAATTCCATAAACTATCTCCTAATGCCTTGGGGAAATATTCTTTTAAAGTTTGTTCTATGGAATCTAGTACCCTGAGACTGGCCTGAAGTGGGTTCCATGGTTCACTTGGTTTGGCAAACACTGCTTACTGGCCTTTCCCTTTGGAATTTTGTCACAGACTTCAGCCTTTTAAGGACACTGTGTTGTTCAGTAAAGAATTCTGTTTAATTTTTTAAAGCTAGAATCTCTCAATTCTTTTTAACCTAAGAATATTATTCAACATTATATATAAACATTCTACTGAACTACTGTTTCATGGGACACAGTTTAGGAAACAGACTTGTATGCAAATAAGGGCCATTGAATAGCTTTAAATTAGAGTCCCAGTCATGTGTCAGGGAGCAGGAAGGATGCGAAAGGGGTGAAACCAGTAGAGAGGCTGTTGTAGAAATCTGGATGGATGGGAATGATGTCTATAACCAAATACCTCATGGTGGCCCTGAGGAATGGAAGTATTTCTACACAGAATTGATCTTACTATTGAATAGTCTCTTATAAGAGTGACCGAGGTTGTTATAGAATCAGGGCTCTGCAGCATTTTACTTTTTTATCTTCATTTTTAAGCCAGCATGGTTTCTTAAATAGCCATGTCCATCACTATTTAATGCAGTTATAATGCCCTGCTGTATGTATAATCGTGTTAAAATCAAGGTAATTACAGCCACATAATTCATTATTCTCAAAGCACATACTGATCTTTTAACTAGATTTTTTTGAACTGTTTATGATAATATACAAATGCCTATTTTTATATAGGGCTTTCCCTGGTAAGTGTGCATATGTGTGTATTATGTATGTGTATTCATTTTCTTAAGATGTTGTAACAGTACCATAGACTGGGTGGCTCAACAGTAAATACTTACTCTGTCACAGTTCAGGAGGCAGGAAGTCTGGAATCAAGGCATCAGCAGGGCCATGCTCCCTCCGAGGCTCTGAATAGAGTCCTTCCTTGCCTCTCCCTCGCTGCTGGCATGTCATTCAGTTCTTGGTGTCCTTGGCTTGCAGCTGCATCACCTCACTTCTGGCCTCTGTCATCAGGTGCCATCCTCCATCTCTATCTCTATGTCTAACTTTCCCTCTTGTCATAAGAACACATGTATTGGATTAAGGGTTCAGCATATTCCAGTATGACCTCATCTTAACGAGTTACATCTGCAGTGACTCTATTTCCCAAGAAGTTCAGATCACATTCTGAGGTGCCAGGTGTTAGGACTTCACCATACCCTTTGGGGGCTACATCTCAACCCCTGACAGTGTGTTTGTATAAAATATGACAACATATATACAAAGAAGTTTGGCTTCCCAGTTTTCCTAGTGGTTTTTCTGATGCCTGCTTCCTTGAACTTACCTTTTTACTCTTTCTCTACAAAAAAAAAAAAAAAAAAAAAAGACAGTAAAGCCTGTTCTGATAAGACATTAGAACTCGTCATGGCTGGTCTTCATGCTATAAACCAATTACTTGGCTGCCCAAATCTTTTCATTCATAACCTATTTTCTCACATTGGAGTTTGGAATACAGAACGAGTTTTAAAAGGTGATTCTGATTCATGTAGACTTCTTGCTCTAGCATTTGTTTACATCTTATGTTTTAGCTCTCCTCCCCTTTTTCTGAACTAAATGTATTTTCTCTCAAGTTATTTCACTAAATTATTCTAAGCTAATTTTATTGCATTTTTGGATGGTGAAAGGCTAGGCAGGGTGGCCTTTTCAGAAGCCAAACTGTACGGACCCTTCCAGGTTCATAAATATTAATAATGCGTTACTGCGCCTCTGTACGCTAACACATTATTGTAGAGATTGTACAAATATGGCATTTTATAATTTCATGCAGACCTGAAATAGCACGAAAATGGGGCAGTGACATTTGGGGGAGCGTAATATCTAAATGTTAATATTGTACATTTCTTATTAAGAATAAGAATCCTTCTCCTTCTGATGATAATATTGTCCATTGCATGATAGCGTTTCCTTTTTTAATTTACACTTTATTTTTATAGCTATTTTGTTCTTTATAAGATAGTTGTAAAGGAAAAGAAGCAAGCTGGCATTTTGAGTAGAAGAGTTGGGATTGTGTAGGGCAGAGTTGTTACTCAGCGTGACTCAACCTTTGATGAAAATTTCATTTTAGAATAAAAAGAATGGACACTTGCTTTCTAAGGGACTTTGCGTGACCAGGTGATCATTCGTAAGAAATGGATTGAACCGTCTTAGTAGCATCTCATAAAAAATTTAGTTAGCTATAAATGTTTAAGGCTGTTGCAGCTGAAATCATTTGCCTTGTGGGAAAAAATGAGGCTGTTCCCTTTTAAGTGTTTTGTTTTCTTTCTCTTCTTTGATATATTAGGCAATGTAAACCTTCTTACCTAACTAACTATGCTACCAAGGTATTCAGGTGAACAGACCAAACCCACACGCAGGACTGAAGAAAGAAGTGAGGAAATGTTTGACATGCCTGGTTTGTATGTAGGGGTATATCTTATTGTTATTTTTTATTTTACATATTTTACTTTACTTCGGAACCCTAATTTTAATTTCTTCTGTAGCAGACAGTATCTTGCTTTTACTTTCTAAAGGGATGAAGTAAGACTTTTGTTGTCTTGTGTTACAATTAGAGAAATACCTTGGTTGGTACTCAGGCCAGAGCTAAAAACAGAGTTCAGTGATGTTCTCTGTAATTCTTCCTGGTTTTATTTTTTTTAACTTTTTTTTCATTGTTGTTCAAGTACAGTTCTTACTGTTTTTAAATGGAAAAAGAAGGCAGGTAAGCAAGAAAAGCCAATACTTAAGCAAACTACTAGGGACTTCTTTCATTACTAACAAAAAACTGCCAAGGTTGCCAATTTGCAAATAACTCTTCCTTCTCCTAGAGGGTAACTTGGAATTGTGTGTGTGCATGTGGGTGTGCATTTGTATGTGTGAGGGAAAGAGGGGGTTGGGAAGAGAAAGGACCCCAAAGTTAGCAAGTGTCGGAGGGAGAAGAGTAGATGAGGTCAGAGGACTGGGGCCTGATTAGAAACCTATTGCAGAAGTCCAGCTGCCTGGCAGTGACTTAGATGGCTGCGATGGCGGTGGAGGGGACAAGCAATGGTCTGATTCCAAGTAATGGAATCAGCTGAGGAATGTGAGGAAAAGACAGGCGTGTCGTGGATGACCTGAAGGATGTTGGCTTGAGCAACTGAAGAGTAGACTTTTGCTGAGATGGGAAGCTTGGAGGACGATCAAGTTTGGGAGAAATTTCTGCAACCCTTTCCTTTGCCTATATTTCTCTGGCCATACTGTTGTTATTTCTAGTTTTTGTAGGACACATTAGGCATGCTCCCACCTCACAATCTTTGCATTTTCTCTTGCTCAGGCCTGGAAGGTCCTTGACTCACATATCCACTTGGGTCCCTTTCTCAATTCCATCAGAGCTCTGTTCAGATGTCACTGGCTCAGAGAGGCCATCCAGCCATGCTCGGCACCACTGGCCTTCACTTGGCACTATCTACGTAGACACTCACTATCCATACATTCCTTGCCTTTTAAAAGTATCTGCAGACTGTTTCTATTTACAATTCACATGTCCTACATACTGTCTAGATTCTCTGTTGTCATTTTTTGTCTCTTTTATTTGTTGCTCAACATCTGAAAGGCTGCTCAGCACTCAATGAAAATATTTTTGTGAAGTCAGGAATGAGTTCACAAATCAGGCTCCAAAGTGTAAATCATAAATGAAAAGAGGGATTCATTTGAATGTATAACATATATTACCTACTTTTTTCCCTGAAAATATGCAGTAAAGCAACTGAGAAGAAAAGCCACAGAAAAAGGAGGAGAAACATGAAGTATATTTAACCTAGAAAAATTACTACCCAGAATATGTAAGGAATTTATAAATATCAATAATAAAATAATAAATAGCATTGTAGCAAAAAATAAAAAAAAAGATGGCAATAGCCATTATTCAGAAAATGTATCCTAGTGGCCAAAAAACATGAAAAGATGTTCCACATTAGTAATCAAGAAAATAAAAAATAAAACCTTACTGAGAAATCATTTCTCAGTAGTATCCAGTATCTAAAAATTATGACAATAGTAAATTTTGGACAGGATGAGAAGCAACATAGTTTTGGGAGTATACAAAGACTTTGGAAGTAATTTGGCATTGGCTGTAAAATTTGAAGGTATGCAGGTTTATAGATTAGCAATATCAATCACACACACACACACACAGTAGAGAAACTTCTGTGCATGTACACCAGGAAATGTGATCCAGGATGTTCTTAGAATGATTGTAATGGCAAAAAATGAGAAAAAAAAAAAGAAACCTGTACCTGTTCACCGATGGTAAGAAAGAGAGAGATATAGATAGAAATGGAGATGAATAGACAGAGTTCTATACAGCTGTTAAAATAAGTAAATACAGCTGTTAAGTAAAGTGCACACGTATTCATCTGTAAGGGTGAATTTTCAAAAATGAAATGCTCAGGGGAAAAAGGCAGGCAGCAGAAAAATTTACACAAATTATTTCATTTATATAAGGTCAACATTCATTAATATGTTACATTGGAATGTATTTACATGTGGTAAAACCTTAGAGAATATCAGGGGAATAGTTAAAGCAGATTCAGAATAATGGTCACCAGTGGAGGGAGGGAGAGGGGGTATGACCAGGGAAGATCATGCTCAGTATCTTCAAATATACTTACATGTTCTGCTTTTTAGTTTGAGTGATGGTGAAAATGCATTTGATGTTTCATAAACGTAATTGTTTTTTAAGTTGTATATACAGTTTAATATATTATTTTGTAAGCATGGTTTGTATTAAAAAGTTTTTAAAGATTTTATTTATTTATTTTTAGAGAGAGGGTAAGGGAGAGAGAAACAGGAAGAGAAACATCAATGTGTGGTTGCCTCTTGAGTGCCCGCAACCTGGGCATGTGCCCTGACTGGGAATTGAACCAGCAACCGTTTGGTTTTCAGGCTGGTGCTCAATCCACTGAACCACATCAGTCAGGGCTGTCTTACATTTAAAATAAATAAATAAATAAATAAATAAATAAATAAATAAATAAATAAATAAAAAGGGGAAAGTGGGGATGATGTGGAGCTAGCAAGCAGAGACAACGCTTTTGAGGAATTCGCTCTGAAAATACCGCCTTCTGTGGAAAATGTTGTCTGACCTGCTAACGTGGGGTTAGGTCCCCTCCTCTTCCTAAGACACTGTGGACCTTGCCCTAATACGCCTTGTGTTAGGTAAGTTAATGCTGGCTACGGTAATCGGTACTGCCCCTTCTCATGGCTTAGTAGATTCGCACAATAGATGTGGGATGCTCAAGTAAGGATGGTCAATCAGGTATCCTGGATCTTTGCATCTGGTGGTTTTATTATCCTCAGCAAGTGACTTACAGTCTCGTTGAGAGGAGAAAGAACAAGGAACATTGCTCGTATGGGGGATTTTCATGGTCAAGGCCTGCACTTCCACTTAAGTACAATTGGCCAGAACTGACCTGTAATGAATCTAGCAAGTGTTATCTAGCTGTGTGTTATCGAAACAAATTAAAAAGAGACAGGTTTTAAATAGCCGGCCAGTCATCCTTTACTGCATTTTGTTCATCTAGTTAAATCTGGTTAAATCATCTATTTATGTTTTCTTCCTGCACATAGAACCCACTCACCAAGGGGGACAACCTAAAGTCCTATCACTACATTGAGCTCGGAGATCGGTACCTCCAGGTAATATCCCATCTTCCCTGTCACTATTGGATGTGACTTCTTATAGTTTTGCAACCTCTGCTTTAAAAAGACAGGTTGTCTCCCTCCCGCATCTTCTTTTACTCAATTTACAGTGAGAAAAGAGGGATAGGGTAATTGCAATAAAAATGCCCATTTGGAGAAGAGAATAGTGTGAGACATTGTATTCACTGGTACATGGCAAGAATAATATCCTGCTGGAGGATGAGGGTCTCTTTTTCCCATTGGTCCCACCCTCTGTATCCCTAGTGCACAGAATCGTGCTCATCGTACGACTGTACTGTGTCACAGAGTTAAGTGTGTCAGTGTGTGTGCTGAGCCCTGCACCTGTTAAGAGCTACATAATAGTTGTTGTTGTTGTTATCATTATTATTATATCACGACAAACTTAAGTGCCAAATTTCTTTGGGTTTGGCTGGAATCATATAGACCTAGTGTTTTAAGACTAATTCTTATTGGGATCATAAGTTATAAGTGGATTTTTTTCTGCCATTTGACATATATATATGTGTGTGCATCTAAGAATGTTATTACTTACTAAATACATTTTATTGTAAACAACAATTTATAGGGGGAATATGGGGGGCATTAAGAGATCAGTCACTTGAACATGTTAAGACATCTTGCTTTAAAGCTCTGCAGATATTTTCTCTACCTATAGCACAAAAATCTATAGTTTTTCATCTTCTAAAAATGATAAAATTTGTAGCAAAAACACTGAGAATTATTCTTTAGGCGACTTCTAAACTTTCAGCTTTCATAGGGACATTATAGCTGTTATAAAATTGGTGCTTCACCTTGGAAAAGGCCTTGTTTTGGTGCTGAGGAATAATAGTAAAAGAGACTGGTACATACATAGCATTGAACTCTTATGTCTTCCTTGTGTGAACATGCAAATTAAGTAGAATAGACTGGCTACAGTCTAGATCTTGGTAAAAGACTTTGCCAAGGCTCCTTTGAGCTTTGGTTATTTCATGGCAGTAATCCCAGGTTTGTGTTGACAAACCTGACTCTGGGTAGAAAGTCCGTCCAGTGGTTTGCAGTGCAGGATAACACACCTGTGCAGGTCTCACCAAAGACTCTCCAATGGCATTCTGAGCTCTGTGCTGGGTTCCATCCCACACATGAAGAATGTGCAACCAGCTGTGTGTTGCTTGTCTTGAACCTGTTCTAGAATTAATGAAGAGATCTTCAATTTATAGTGCAGTGTCCTTGGTTAGAGACAAGAATGAATTGAACGTCTTTTCTTTGTGAAACACTGTACCAGTCTCTTTCATAAGCATTTTGTGGGATTTATTTCTTCCTCTGTAGCACAGGTGGCAAACACAAGGCCCGCAGGCTGAATCCAGCCCTCCTTCTTGTTTTATCTGGCAGGGCACCTTGTTTCTACCCAGTGGCAGTGCCGAGCTCCCTGCCCCTAGTTACGGAGTGATTACATTTATAGTCCTAAAGTTACATTCAGCCCTTTGGAGGCAACCACGAGGCTGCTGTGGCCCCCGGTGAACATGAGTTTGACACCCCTGCAAAATTTGCTGGCCACCTTCTCTTAATCGCTTGGCTTCCCCTGGGTTCTCTATGCTTCACCCAGCTGGATAACAGAAAGGTTTACTTTCAGCTTGTTCCTGTTGGTTCAATTTCCTGGGGCTTTATCCATGTTTCTGTTGTCCCGAGAGGTGAGCTAACCCTGAAGGTAATGAAGTTTAAGCTTCAGGGCCCCTTACTTCCATGGAGCCCTTCCAAGCCCATGGGTTTTGATGACTGTTTAAGGTGGCCCCCAGTTGTGTGGTACTGTGCCAACCAAAACTCACATCTTGCTTTGCTCGGCTATATTATTCCACACTGAACATCTGTAGCCGTCATTTTTGGTATTTTGCTCAGCCTTTTTCCTTATAAAACCAAAGACAAAACCAAAAAGTACTGAACTGAGCTGTTTTTATTCATTGAGTAAGGAGTGTTCTAAGCAAAGTTGGCTTTCTGGCTCTGTGATGTCATGGCTTCTAAGCCATTAAGGAATTTTCTAAGTTCTAAAAACACAGAAACCTAAAACAAGTTGTTTTCTGAAATATAATTGTGGTGTTTCGTAGTCAGAATTAAAGGGAAAGGATGGACTATGGCATAACTAACTTGCTTAATTCTTAATTAATTGAACAAATGGTATTGCAGAGTTACTGTTTAGCATACTTTTTATTAGGGAGACAATAATAAAGAAAACTCAACCCACAAGTAATTTATAGTCAGGAGAAAGGGAGAGCTAAATGCACATGCCTTCATGTGACAACTTTAGAGATGTTGGAAAACTGCTGAGCCCCTGGGTGTTGAGCATGGCTTGGAGGATGAATACAAGAATGGACATGCTCTTCCCCTAGACACAAGGAACATTCTGAGCCGAGACATTTAATTCAAGGAAGCCTGATAAGTTTAAAGTACTTGATGTACTTAACACGCTGAAGGGCAGGAAGTAGGAAGACTGGTGGCAGGGTATGAAACTCGGTGTTCAGATGTGGGTAATGTGATTTGCGAATACAATTACAAGGCTATAGAAACCATTATATTGGACAAGTTTAAGTGATAGTAGGACTTAGAGGAGGCATTCCACTATTTCCTGTGCTGGGCTGAGCTGATAGTAGAACAGACTGCTTTCCCCAAAAAATGTGAGACTGTTTAACATGATGGAACCATCATAGTCTTGAACATGAGACAAACCCAGGCTGGGATCCTGGCTCTGTTGTTCACTAGGTGAGACCCTTTGCAGAGCTGACTCACTGTTTCTTTATGTGTAATTTGGGATTCCGTGATGAGACCTAGCTTGCATGCTTGCTATGAGTATGGATTAACTCATATATTTACCTAGCATATGGTAGGTACTTAGCAAATGGTATTATTGTTATGATTACTACTACTACTACTGATAAAGTAAAAGAAGTCAAAAGAAGAGAGAAGGATATTAAACCATCATGGGAGCTGGAGGTTATTTGAAAGGTAAATTTCCATAAGTTGCAGTAGCATCAGATTACAAAAGATAGCCAGCGTGGAGAGAGGGCCACAGAAGGACGCTGTGCTGCCTCTCTGGGCAATACTCATTTGGGTTGCAATTCTGTATTCTGTGTACTTTGACAAATCAGTATAAACTTGGTTAAATCCTGCAGGAGATTTTTTTCCCCAACTAAATCTTTTTAGTTGGCACAACAGCTAAATGTGTAGGAGGAAAAGAGAAGAAGGGAAATGCCATTTTTTTTCTTTTTTGGTTTAGGGAGAACAAAAACAGCCCTAGGAAAATGTTTAAAGGCATGTCCACCAACTAGAACAAATCAGTGCAAACTTCTGTGGCAAAATGTCGAAGTGGCTAAAGAAACGCAGGCTTACCTCCCAGGAGCACATCTCAGGGTTTGCTTTTCACCAGGAGTGTGTGAGCAACCTAGTGCTCTTAGTAAAATTTATTAAAAATGAGTGAACAGGATGGAATTGACCACGTGGACAAAGGAGGTCAAAATTAGAGGGACTGTTCATTCATTTCTTACTTAGTGTCTGTCCTGGGCAACAACACACTGTGCTAGATGCTGGAAGTGATGCAAAGTGGAGACCTTCCCTGCCCTTGGTTTATCAGAAGACACACATTGGAAATGCATTCTCTTGTAGAGCAGGTGGGCTTCATGAGGTACGTGTTGTCAAATGCTGCGGGGTTTCACACAAGAACTTTCTGAGCTTGTGTCCCTACTCTGCTCACTGACACCACCCTCGTCAGGTGAGTGAGGGATCATAGTCTCATGTGGACTGCCAGATTTGGAAATGGACATTTTTTCCTTCTCCTTCTCAACCGACATTTTCTGAGGGTACCTGTTTTGTGTCATGCATACATTCTTCTTTTCTGTTCTTCCCATTAATTTTTTTTCTCTGACATTTAGACACTTCTGCCCGATAGAGCTGCCTAAGGAGTCAGAACAACATATCTTCTTCTTGGGTCCACTTTTTTTGGGGGCCATCATGGCACTGTCAGTTACCTTAATTAGGGTTCTGTTTTGCAAGCTGTAAACTGGATCAGCACAGACCTCACTGGAATATATCTGGTTGTTTTGTTTAAGAAGAACCTACAAATATACAGTTTTGAAACCACGTGTAATCTTGAGATGCAGTGGTCTGGGTCTTTAGCGTTGAAATACACCCCAGGTTTCTCAGCTGCAGGCAGGCGTGCAGTTACTGTGTTGACTACAGACACTTTCTTAGTGGAGAGGATGCCTGACTTCTGGGGGTGATTATGACAAAGATCACCCAGTCTTCTTTGGTTGACCTTACTGTCTTAACCTTAATTTCATGTAGCAGGAATTCTTTGCAAAGTAATTTCACCCTGTTTTTATTGACTTATTATTTTTTTTTTTGCAAAACCTTGCATATAGGCTATCCTACTGCCATATTTAATACTCTGATAAGAAATTAAATTGCATCCCTACTATCCTTTTTTTCCTCTGTTAACATTCTTTCCACATTAAAAGGTTGCTCTCAGCTTTTGTTGATTTTTGTTCAGCTTTATAATAATACGAACAAATATTTTTATATGCTTTCATGTACTAGGTACTATTCTAAACCACTTTTTTACTATTGACTCTTTCAATCCTCACAGCAATGTTAAGAGTATTATTACTTGTTCCCATTTCATTGATGAGGAAATTGAGGGCCAGAGACATTAGGTGTCACGTTTAAGGTCACACACTAAGTGATGGAACCGATGTTTGAACCCATCCATCTACTCCCCCTCTGGCATCTGTGCCTTTAACTATTTCACGTATTTTGTCCTCATGTTGGGTTCTAGTACCTTGCTCTGACTTTGGAATGTGAATAACCGTACAAGCAAACACAAATTTTTGTTTTTTAACTTGTGATATTGTAACTGACCTTGAGCAGTAACATTTTTAGCCCAAGACCTAGATCCCGGAAACGGGAGATCATCTACAAAGAAAACAGAATAAAGGCCCTTTTATCTTATGCAGAACCAGCCCAAGGCCAACTTGTATAATAGGTGAAGTATATCTTTGGCATCTTTTCACCTTTCTTTCTCTCTTACTTTTTAGCACTCTTTTTGACTTTCATGCTATTTTTTTTTGCTCCACTTTCAGTAACTTGAGCCTTTCTAATTCCTAAGAATGTCCCAAGGTCTTAGTGTAGCTCACCTCAAGTACATGTTCAGCAGAAAGCAATCTACTCTCCTTCTGATTTTGTAATTCCTCTTCTCAGAAGCCATCTGAAAATCATATTTTGAAATGCAAAAAGTTTTGCATAAACATATTAATCACAGCTTTCAGTACAATAATACAAAGTTGGAAACTGCCTAAATGTCCAACATCAGATGAATGCTTAAGTAAATATGGTAAATGCATGCAATGCAGCAGTTATCTGAATTTCATGCGTCTGCATAAAATGTCAACACTTCGTAGGTGAGCTCTCAGTGGGATTACTCCTTGGGACATTAGGTTCTCCACTTCACTCCTTGGGACATAGGGGAGAGGATTCCATTCTCTTGCCAGGAGAAGCACCTTTCTTTCCTGAAAGATAACTTACAGTCACAAAATAGAAGGGAAACCTGGTCACACTGATTTCAAATAGAGTTCCCCAGGGGATGAAGTTCCATCTCCTTGAACGTCAGCTGATTCCAGGAAGAGGAGACGGAATGTAAAAGTAGGGTTGGGAAGCCATTTTGCTGATCTTGTTCACAGTCCCCTGGATCAGCCTCTGGAGTGAGTTGCTTCTACGCAGGGCAGTGCTAGCAGAGAGTGTCTGTGGAAAGCAAGAAGCACCGTGCTGTCCATGAATTGTTGCTATTTTTATCACAGGGCACCACCTATGCATGTGGGTGTTTCTGCACTACAGATATGCAAATGCAGGACCGAATGTCTAAGTCTTATGTTAAGCTCTGTTGTGTACACCACACTCTTCACTTTTATCAAGGACGGCGATATGTAAAGAAAAGGTGAAATATAAGGACTAAATGATTGGAAAATCAATTGTAAACCTCAAGTACATTAAAAATAGAAATGATCAGTAAGGAGAGCTAAGCCCCTAAGAGGGCTCATGTGGCCATCAGCTCTAAGTAAACAGAGAACTCTGTTTTCTCTTATCAAGAATGAGCTGCTGTATAGATCCGGCCTTATTACAACAAACCACAAGTGACTATCTAAATTATTGCGCTAAAATCAATGCTGTGCTGCTAAACGAACATTGCCTAATGCTGTGTTTTTTCTTGATCACGCAATGACATTTGCAGAGATGGGATTTGACCACTCCTAATCTCGTGGTATTTCCCATTCTCCCACTCCCTTGTTCCTTTAATGCTTACATAACTTGACAGTATCTTTTGTAGTAAGTCAAAAATATGAACCTCACGTCACAGGAATTTATATGTTCTACTAGAAACTGGCATAATTGTTCAGAAGTGGAATTCATGGCAAAATCATGGTCTCCCAATTACTAATCAAATTATTTTCCTGTAGAGGTGGAAAGAAAGGGCCAATCTCTTTATTTCATTCCCTAAAGTATGGTTCACAGCAGCAAGGTTCTAGGTCTTACACAATCATGGGGGGCAGGGGGACTGCACAAGATGAGAAAATAACATTTGTTGGATACTTACAATAGACAAGACACGTTCAAAACAATGTTATTTTAATCTTAACACCCCTGAGCCAGTTGGTTCTCTGTAAATGTTGCCCTTGAAAAAAACGGAAATTCACAAAATCTGGAGTAAATAGCTGTAAAGCGTAGGTAGAAGGATGGGGGAGTACAGGAAGTTTTCATTAAAGAAATGGCAACTGGGTTACTAATAAAAAGATGAATATGAGTTCCCTGAGTAAACTCATCTTTACTTTTTTACTTTTTAAAAGGTACATATTTACCTTTGAGTAAAGAGGGGGAGGGGACGGCATCTGCAGAGACTCTGCAGGGGGTGGGTACCTAAAAATTGGAAAAGTGTGGAGCAAGGACAGCGTGTGGGACAATACACAGAGGCCGAGACTGAAGAGGCGAGGAGGCGCCAGACCAGGCAGCGCTTTTCTACGCTTGTTTTAGGAATTCAGCTTTGTCCTCAAGGCTATGTGAAAGCCATCGAGAAGCTTTAATAGAGGGCTTCAATAGAACAGATGTGCTTTTTCAGCACAATATTATAGTTGTGATAGGGAGTGCCTGTCAGTGTGGTCCCAGGAAAGGCTTACCAGTTCAGTAATTTTGGGGAAACGCAATGGTAGTTTAGGTGGAGTGACTCTGAAAGAGGTGGAGACAGGTGGACAGTTTAGGGATGGCAAGGAATATCCAAGAGGATCTGACTTTTAAAAATGGGATCATTTGTTTACCAGTGCTGGATTCAGAATGTAGATCACTTCTTTGGTTTGGGACCTGCTGTGTTTGCCACACCTGTGAAATGTTTCAAAAGAAATGTGTAAAGGCAGTTGGACATGTGAATCTGGACTTTAGAAGAGAAATCTAGGTTTTACAAATTTGGGGATGGGCCTGGTGAGACCTCTTAGGGTGAAGAACCGGACAGGTAATAGCTACATTAAGAACAACAACCCTGCAAGGAAAAATAGAAGCCAGATCAGAGGGAAAGGAGAAGATACTGTTTAAAAAAAAAATGAAATTGATGTTTCCAAATATAGAAAGGGGTAAGTAGTATCAAATGCTGTAAGAGCTCATCAGAGATGAGGAAGAAAACATTTTTATTTGTATTTAGGAACATGGAGGGTCCTAGAAAGAATCAATTCAGAGGCGAAGGCAAGATGGGAAGGGGTTGAAGAGTAAAGGTTGAATGAGAATTTAGAGAAGTACAGACAATTTGTTAAAAAATTATAAATGGAAGGAGGGAGGGAAGAAGGTGGGGGGGAGAGAGAGAAGGTAAGGTGGTCAGGGCTGGAAGAAAGCTGAGTAAAGGGAAGGAAACGTGTTCTGGGCAGAAAGAACAAAAACTGAAATGGCCTTGAGGCAGAAGAATGCTTGGGATGCTGGAGGAAGAGCCAGAAGGACAGAATGACTGGAGCTGAATGAGCAGGACTGTTAGATTTTACATTGCAGTTTGGATGTGACGAGAATGCTCTGGGAGCTCTCGAGCAAAGATGCGACATCATCTGATTTCCCCTGGATGGACGCATGGGACTGCCTTGCAGAGAGTAGGCCGGGAAGGAGGCGGGAATGGAAGGGCAGGGGGATGGGACTAATTAGAAGACCGTTGAGTTAACATGAAGATGATGTTTATTTAACAGCTACTATTAGAACAGGTAGCTGTAGCCTAAGCTAGAGACGTTGGTTCTTTGAACGTGGGTAAGAGAGAAGTGGTTGGACTTGAAGTGTAATTTGTCAATGGATTGAATGTCAGTAGAGAAGAAGAGAGGAGTCGGGGGTGATTTCAAGATTTTTAGCTTGAGCAGTCAGGTGCTTGAGAGCACTACAGAAGGAGCAGATTTGAAGGGGGGAGCAGCAAGAATTCAGTGCCGAAGTGGCCAAGGGAATGATCATTTTATTTATCGGATTCTTATGAGAATAAATGAAGTAATGAATGTTGAGGACTTTGCAAAGAACAGTACACACTTATCAAATGTTTATCGTTGTTGTTACCATTGTTATTATTACTATTATTAACAATATTGAAAAGCAGTATCCTGATTTGGTGGGCATGCCACTGTTTTATTATTGGTCTGCTCTTTGAACAATGTATTTATTCACTCTCAGTCTCTTTCTGTCTGAAGTTTTTCAAGGCGTATCAGATGAGGAATTGACTGGGAGATCTATAAAATCCCAATCAGTTGTGAACAACCTAGGATTCTGTGAATTGACTGGTTAGTAATATTGCAATGCTTTTTTTACTTTATTGATATTTTCCTTTTAAAAACAAGCCACTTTCAAAGCAGATTTAGTATCTTTTTTACAAGCCTTGTGAATTATCTTATTTTAGGCTATTGTAAGGCATTAAAAATATTGAAAGAAAATTAGCAAAAATCATCTCTCATTGTTAAATCAGTCATTACTTTGAAAAAAAAAAAAGCCTTTTAGAGGTGAGGAAACACATCAACACATCAATTATCCCACCCCCAATGTGTACTCAGCTATTTTGAAATTAAATCTTTGGTCTCCATTGTAAGATTTTAGAAAATTGGATACAAACTTGGAGGACCGATGAGAGGAAAGCCTAGGGAGTTTGAGATTTAATTACTTCTTTTAAAAAGTAAACTTCAGTCAATTAAGGAGCCATGATTTGTCTTCTGTTATTAAATTAACTGGATCATGCAATAAAATATCAGTGCGGTCTGCAGCACCCGCCGGGACAGCCACTGCAGTGTTAATTATTTATGGTGCCAAACCTCTCCAAACAGCCACTCCTATAGATGTAATAGATGGAAACAATCTCAAGAACTGTTCCACCTCTACTTTTCCTCTTACATCAGGAATGTTTTTTTAAAAAAATTCTCTGCTCTCATGACCTCCCTATCTCAAGGTTTCATCCATAGGTTGATGCAGCAATATCAGCACCTGTTAGTGATTCTTGGGGCAGAAATGATTAGTATCGACTGGTTCTGGTGACCAAGTGTGAATGATGTGGAGGGTTGGAGAGTCCTTGGTCCGAAGATCCAAAGACAGTTGGCACTGAAACACACCCCTCTGCTGCTGCTGACTGTTACCTAGTGCTGGAAGGCGCTGAGGATGAAGTCTGTGGTATCGCTGTGGGATGCTATGGATGCGCAAATAGGTCGTCACTCCTGACCCCTGGGGAGATCATCCCTGTATTCTGATGCGTTCCTTCCAAGTGGCTGAGGCCACTCCACACATAGGGTCTCAGTGGCCTCTAACATGTACTACAGGTATAGGGGCAAGTGCAGCTGTCTTTGCTATTCAGATGGAGAAGTGAAAGCACGCTATAGTTATAAAAGTATCCCTTTTCGTGCTAAGTTGCCTAATAATGGGTCTAGCTTCCTTTATTGAGTGCCTGCTATGATGCAGACACGGGGATGGGCTGATGTGGTTTCCCCTCGCCCCCCTACACAGGTATTTCGGTGGCAGGCAGGGTGGCTCACTAGAGCATGAGCTGCGTCAGCTTTCGCCACGAACCCCGTGGGCACTGCCGGTTTTGTAGTTCTGCCGTCACGCTCTGCCGTATTTTCCTCAGTACTATGACTGTTTCCCCAGCTCCTGCCCTGGACAGGTCAGGACTGCTGTGAGCATTCTGCCAACTAATGGCTGGTGATTAGCTCACTTCCTCCAGAGTCTCAGCAGGAGAGACTGACCTGTGTGGCTTTATCTGAACCATGGATTTCTTTCTTGCATTGAGCTGCAGCCCCGGCTCTCCTAAAGGTCTCTCTATGGCTGTGATCCCTACCTTGACATCCCAACATATCACTTCCTGCTAAGCACCCTCATACGACCCTTTAAGGAAGTATTTTATAGTTGAGAAACTTGACAGTGAGAGAGCAGCTTACTTACTCAAGGTCACATAGCTGGTGTTTGAGTGTGAATTCTGATCTCCATTCCACTTCCTGTTCTGTGCTCTGTCCATCTCGTTGTACTTGACTTGTTCTGAATTCCAGCTGCTCTTGTATGAATGACTAGTTCAAATTTCACTCACATGTTATACTCTCAGAGCAAGTGAATAATATGATCTTGAACTTCACTATTTTCAGTTAGTGCTTTACTTTACCTTGCCTCAGGTTTAATGAAATATTACTCTGCTTTCTAGGGGGTTATGTATCATCAGCCAATATACCTGACTGTGTATTTAAAGGTGGCCAGATACCATATCTAGGGTGTGGTATTCCATTGCACTGCCCCAGTGAGAATTCACTTTCTCTAAGAGGTGCTTGCTGTTCTGAGAGAGAGGAGATGCTTACCCTGAGTCCTACCCTACCACACCAAGTCCAGTACTACAATAATTGTGTAGGACTAGACTTAATTATCTCATTTTCTGAAGCATTTGTTCCAAAGGAGTAATCTCATTTGATGCTGGCACAGCATATTTTCATAGGATCAAGGCTATATGTGGTAATGGTTAAGAAGGCTAAAAGTAGCCCTGACCTGTGTGGCTCAGTTGGTTGGGCATTGTCCTGCAAAGTGAAAGGTTGGATCGATTCCCCTCAGGGCACATACCTAGATTGCCGGTTTGATCCCTGGTGAGGGCATGTATGAGTGGCACCACTCAGTGTTTCTCCCTCACATGGTTGTTTCTCTCCCTCTTTTTCTCTCTCCCTTTCCTTTTCTCTAAAAATAAACAAACAAAATCTTAAAAAAAAAAGAAAGCTAGAAGGTAAAAGGAAGACTTGTGAAGGCAAAGCCATCTCAAGGGAAAAACTTAAAGTATGTATATCACCACTTTATTTGTAAATAGTCATTTGTTTGGGTAGCTAGGAATCAATGTGCATGGAAACCATTTTTATGTAGCACAATCTGCAAGATCCTTGGTAACATAATATCTTCATCTCCCCATCACCCTCCAGGATTGCTGGATTGAGATGAGGCAACTGAAGCCTCAAATCAAGTTTCACATTTTGTGTAAAGAGTGTCAGTGTTCTATAGGATTTCTTCATTACACACATACTAGATCATCCTTGAAAATGTAGGTATCTCTGAAGATTCACACATACCCTCTAGTAGTTATTTACACAACTTAGTGAAATTAAGAGATTCTTCTTAGGTGGAAAGCAGGCATATTAATGGTGAAGGAGGAGAAGAAAGAGGAAGTGTCACAAGCGTATGTCCGTGATAGAGTCTTTCCTATGAGTCACCCAAGCAACTGCTCAGCTAGCTGCCTGCTGAACAGCCCGGCACCAAGGAATAGACAAGAGTCACACACAGTAACTATGCTATTCACTCAGCTTTTGAATTTATTGAATGCAGGTTCACTCAAAGTAGAAAATCAACATACATAAATACCTTACTCACATTCTAACACAATCTAAGAGAAATATCACACACACACAGCAATCAATGGGGGATAATGAACCTGAGTCCCAGAGTACCAGTCTGTAGGTCCGGGAGACAGCATGGAGGGAGGGAGTCATCAGCATCTTACAAGGAAGGATCCCCGGAGCCAGGTGGGCAGCAGGGCAGACAAAGTCCTCCGTCCAGCGGGGCAGAGCCTCTGGCAGCCGATGCTCAGGGAGATCAGCGGGGCGTGGAGCAGCGCTCTGGTGTGTGGAGCTCCGCTGCCTCAGCAGTGGTCTGGAGCCTGCCTCAGTTACACCTCAAAAGTGGTGGACTCCACCCTTTTTCTGGGTCTCTTGATAAATGTCTTGGCACCCCTGCTGGTAAGTGTGGAATTCCCCAGGAGCTTATCTATGAATGGTCCCGTTCTGCAGGCAGGGCTGTTCTGATCACGTGCTGGTATCTTGGTATGTCTCCTGGCCCAAATGTTTTCAAACATTTACTAGATTTGTTTCCTAGTGGGAGAAAACAGCAGGTCATTCTTTTTTATTTCAGGTGCTTCCTATAGGTTGGTCTTACTTTTAAGATGAAAAAGAGAAGTTCTCAGGGGCCTTCAAAGCCTTCATGGCAGGCTTTGCATCCCGGCTTAGTAAGACACCAAAAAACCAACTGTTGATTGAAGTCATTTGATTTCTTTTACTAGAACAAGCAGCGAATACTTTGCCTGTTGATTGATTTGTTAAAATTTGTGGCAGAATAAGTAGTTATCAAGTACCCATTCTTAAGTAAACTAGAATCCTATTCTTTCGTCCTTTGGAAAGTTCAGCTTTCCTGTGCTTTTTAAAAATGCGCCAGTGTTGCATCTGTGCTGACTTATGCTCTTGGCTTCATGAGAAAATATTGTTTCATTTAACAGAAAATGTTGAACATTCTCCACTTTGGAGATATTCAATTTTATAAACTGAATATATAAAATTATTTTATATATTTATATAAAAAGTATTTTATATACTGAATATATATTTTTTTATATATTGCCCCTTACCAGGATGAAGCTGTGCAAACATGAAGTATACATATTTAAAAAAAGCCTTAATTAATTTTAATAAGTAAATGACATTAGTTTAAATACAAGTGATTGTACTTAGAAATTTTCTATATTTGTCTGAGATGGGCCAAGTTTTCAATTCTTAGCAACAGGAAACAAAAACAACAACAAAGGTTTTCTCTTATTTAAGATACAGGAGGGCTGGGGTATATCTTTCTGAAATACATTTCCATTGGATGGATCAACACAGAGCATCAGCTAGTAGAGTGTACGGGAGGAGAAAGGAGGAGTTACTTCTTTACCCATTTGGCATCTTCGCCTCAATAAATTGGTGGGGAATTCTGCACTTGAAATTATGCATCTTGAAAGTAATACACTTTAATAATCCCTGTAAGCAGCTAAATTTCTCCATGCAGTAGATAATAAGTCTGCTTACTTATGATCTTGAAAGAACCATATTTATAATCTTGCTTAGAGTGAAACAGACTGATGGTTTACGCACAGCGTATAATGATTGTGTTTATCCAACTCACCTTCTCTTGAGGTGCTGTGGTGATCAACTGAATCACCCACATTTTTATTGGGTAAACTCTCTGGAAGGTACTTCGAAAGAACATGTGAGCCCACTGCAGGCTGTGACTTGCTGAGCCTTGTTCAAGTGACCGAGAAGAGTGAGTAAATGATCTACGGGTGCACTGCTCTCGGAAGTGGTTCTCACTTCTGAGAAATCTGGTTCAGCACCCATTAACCATAAATTCTCATGTATGCTTTCTCATAGGGTTCCTTTAGGGTTGGTCTTATTCTTCAATATGTTACATTTGGGGAAACCTAAGTATAATTTCTTCTTACACAGAGCCTTGATGTCTTCTAGTCTGCTGCTAAATCATAATGAACTTGTTTTTCAGCAGAATCAGCTCCTGTTGTAAGCACAGATAGTATCTCCACCAAGAGAAAGATACTGGCATGAGAAGACTCAACAGCTATTGACTATCCTGGAATGCACATTGGTGTCCATAGACTCTGTTCCACTTCTTCTGGACATCAGCCACCTTCAGTAACTGCAAATGGGGAACCTTGGGTCAACGTCTAACCATGGGACATTCCACAGTGGGACTGGGGGAGGGCAGGCGCAGTTGCTTGAGATTTTTAAACTTCGTATTACAAAGTGTTTCAAACATACCAAAACTGGAGAGAACAAGTACTCATCACTCTTCTAGCAATTTCGGATACTTCGCCCATTTCATTTCATCTTCCCTCCCATGTAGAATATTATTTTTTGCTAAAATATTTTAAGGCAAATCCCAGATACCGTGTTATTTCACCTATGTATATTCAATAATTTACATGAGTTTTCAAATTACTAGTCTTTTATGTTGAGGTTTCTTTTAGTGTCTTTACCCACTGTGAAAGCTCATCTCTCGTTATATAGATAGAATGTCTCCCTGTATCTTCTATAACAGCAATCACCTCTCTGGTCTGGACTGGCCATTCATAAAACCATAACAGTTTACTTTAACCAAATCTGCCAATTCAATAAGAGAGAAAATTGATGTTCAGAGGAGTAAAATGTGTTTGCCAAATAAAATAGAACTAGCAGAGCCAAGAGATTGAACCAAGTTTATGATCTCAATGTTTTCCTCTTGCACGATGCTGTCAGTCCGCAGATGCTTTGCCCACAGATGCAGTGCCCTTCTTTGCGGAAGGCTGTCTTAAAATGTGCACTAGTACCCTGAGCTGACCCTTGACACCTCTCCCACATGTCCAGGTTAGCAGAGCCCTTCAGTAAGATGATGCCTTGGATCAGTAAACTGGGTAACACTGTAAAGATGATAAAGAATGAAGGCTAGAGGACATGAAGTTCGTTAGAAAAAGGAATATGGCGGGTCTGGGGGGATTAGTATTGGGACTGAGAGGGAGGGACCAGTGACTAGCAATATGTAAGTGACTCTGGGCTCCAGAAAGACAGAGTGTATCAAAGACACACGCTCACTCTTTTTTTTAAGCCTCTCATTTTTTCTCTGTGACCAGGATGTAATGATTTTTTGGAAGTTGCACAAGTGTTTTCCTGGAGAGTGGCTTTCTTTGCTGTTCTAATCACTGGAGGGTGTGAGGGGAGAGATACGGGCAATTTTTCATCGTGTTAATTGGCCCTCTGGAACAGACCTGACCCGGGAGCTGGCTTTGGGGGCAAAAGGAGTGCTACATGTGGGTTAGCTGTAGAAGACCGTGACAGAGACGGCATGCACCTACACACTGGATCACAGTTTTCATATTGCATTTCTGACACACACATTAGGTCTTCTGTAAGAGCAACTTAAAATTTTTTTTTTTTTTATAATTCAAGAACAATTAAATGACTGTGTTCATTCCGGCATGCACAGCCCAAAGTGCCTAGTGGCTTTTTGCCATTTCTGATAACTAAATTATTTCTTCAAGGGTGTGCTGTTGTCACATGAAAATGGCACTGGTTTTCAACTTTGGCTACACATTAGAATTACTTGGGGACTTCTCAAGATGTTGATATTGAAGGCTGGTACTTTTAAAATAACACCCCAATCTAGGCAATGATCACCACTGGCCACAACTATTGGGTGAACTATTGCTGGGTGACTTTAATACTGGGATCAGGCTGAAAACCCTGAACTAACTGGCTGATCTTAATAGCACTGCTAGCAGACCAGCCAGACCTTAGGAGTCTCACTTGGTCACACTGGAAATAAACAGCTCCATCCACGAAACATGCCTGCCAGAAAAATTGCACCTGAAACTAACTGAGCATCTCGTGGTTTTCAGGAAATACGATAGAGGAACCTTGTAAACAACATTTCAGAAAATAATCAGTCAGAATGTGGGTCACCGTATAGGAAATATGTCCCGGTTTATCCAGCAAATCATAACACAGGGGACAGAAAGGAAGAGACTACTATAGTATAATGAGAATTAAGTGATCTAATAACCAAAAGCAACATGGAATCCTTTTTTGGATAATTCAAACAAAGTAAGCTTTAGAACAGTTTGGGGAAGTTTGAATAAGAAATGGCTATTACATTATATTAAGAAGCTTTTTAAAATTGTGTTAACCTTTATAATTGTATTAAGACTGGTAGTTACATTAAACACCAGAATTTTATACAGAAGTACTTATGAATGAAATAACATGATGTGGAATTTTATTTAAAATCAGCCAAAAAACAAAATCTGGGGCATTCATAAAATAAGAATGTCAAATTGGTAATTTTTGAAGCTGTGCAATGAAGTCATATTCTGTATAGGTTCAAAAGTTTCCAAAATATAACCTTAAAAAAGAATAAAGTATAGTCCACCAGAATAAGAATTTCTGGGCGGAGGAGCCCAGGCATTTGTTTCTGGGTTTTTGTTTTGTTTTATTGGCACTCCCGAGGTATTTCTATCATGCAGTCAAGGTTGACAATGAATGGGAGTGGTTTCCTGAGTGAAATTATTGAGATCTAGGACACAAAGACTTTTGTAATAAGACCATGAGGCTCAGCAATGTTTCTACTTTGTGATGCGGACCCCGGCTTGTGGGGTCCATGTCACTCTGGAGGAAATTGAGACATTCACACGGACTACCAAGTCCGGTGGAGGAAAAGGGGAAAAGGGACAGCATGGCTTTTCTCTCAAGGGGAGCAAAACCCTTGACCCTTGTTCCAGTGAGCTGTTATTGTCTTACTGGGCACATTACAAGAAGATCCTCATTAACTATGCACAGGCTCACTTTAGGTGGTTACCTTATACAGAAAACAAAGGAGAGGATGCTGGTAATCACATCACAGAAGAGGGATATTTGCAAATGAAAAGGCAAAAGTAGTTGGACCAGTTACACTCATCCTTGGAAGGTTTAGCATGGTTTTTAGGAAGTTGCTTTGCAGTAAATGACCTCAATTCAGGGTGAGGGAGTTTTAGCAAAAAGCAAGACTCATAGCAGCCTAACCTGATTCCCCATGGGAAAACCTATCCGTGGGCGTGGGTCCTGTGCATCTCCCAGTGGAAGCTGGGCGGATGCCTTGCAGAGAGGCCTTCCACAATAAATATTAGTACATTTCATGAAACTGAATTGTGTGCTTTCAAGGAGACCTTGCTGATGTGAACCTTGAGGTTTAATACGTGTTATACACAGTGTGGGAGTTGCAGATATTTATTTATACATCAGAGTTGCATCAGTGTTTATATACATAAAATCAGAAGTAGTTATATTTAATTAAAAGTAGTTATTCAATATACTTATACATGGTAATCAATGTAATTAAATATGCATATATGTATGTAATATGCTTATACAAATGTGCATACATACTCCAGTTACAATACACTGAATATAATATAAAGTAACAATATATAATATATAATACACAGTATTGTTACAGAACAACAGGGGGTGCCTGGGACGATATACTATTACTGAAAGGAACTCCCCAGATTTGTTATGTCTGCCACCTTATAGGAAAGACATCTCTCAATGCAGAGATTTGTGAAAAGGAAAGGAAATGTTTATTTAATGCTATACAAACTTAAAGTAGTGACCTAATGTCTTCATCAAAATCTCAGAGTCCCTTAAAACACCCACAAACACACACAGTCCTTCCTTCCCCCCTTTGCCCAATCCAGGGTACTGTATCTCAGGAAAAGAAATAGAAGTCTGAGGATCAGGCAGCCCCCAGTTCTTCCCAGTAATCCGTCTCAGCTGGTAGGCCTCCCTCAGTTCCTGGCACCATCAGCTGTGTCGCTGGGATCTCTGCTAAAGCTGGTGGTGGTTCCCCCTTCTAAAGCTGCGGGAGTCTCCACTCTGGCAAAGCGGTGTGGCTCTCCCTCCTAAGGCTGCTGCGTCTGGGTTTAAATCCCCGCGCCAATCTTCCTCTGCAGCCCCATTTCCGACTCCTTCCACAATTGGTTACACTTGCCAGCACTCTCATATCCTTCCAGCTTTACTGCACTGCCATAGTGGGTCTGGGCAGGCGTGGCCCCATGTCATGGAACCAATCATCTCTAAGCTGTCATGCAGGTGCTGTAACTCGGGGGAGTTGCCTCCCAGTTCTGTCTTGGAGGGTAGTTACTTCCATCCCCCTGGCTCAGAGCCATTTAACATATCTATGTAACCAGTTAAAGGTTATAGATATGTGAAATGACCATGCCAGCAGTTAGCTGTAAAACTGTTGCTATGCAAAATAGCTCTCAATGGCTCTGCTCCATTTGTCCCTTCCCCCAACGCACACCTGGGACATCCTAATATTTCCTGGACACCTTGAGTTCTGGACCCCATTCCAAATCCCTATTTGGGGTCCCCCCTCTTGGCTGCACTCTGTAACAGTATCATATATAATATATAGTACAAAGCCTTATATGTAATATACAGTATTATATATAATATATATTTTATATATACAAAATAATGCATCAAAAAACCTTCAGAAGGAAAGGAGAATGATTTTTGCGGACTTTTTTTTTCTTTTTGTGTTTGTGACAGTTTTAAGTTACTAGTGTTTAAAAACAGTACTTTCTAATGAAAACAAGTTGACTAAAAATCTGTCACAGAATTTTGAGACCCATTAAAATAAAACACAGTGACAGAAAAAAACAGTAAAACAGTACACAGTATTACATATAATATATAATAAACTATTATGATAAACACTTTGATATATAATATATATACAGTATATTATAATCACAGCAACCATAAGTGCTGAATTTTTGCATGATCTCAATTTCAGATGTTCCATTCTATTATTCTAGTACATGGTGCAGTTTGGGGTTCAGAAAAAACTCATCATTGTAGTTGTTACTGATTGACAGCAGGTTTCTCTACAGATTCGTTGGTTTCTCTTCATGTTTTTGTGCACACAGATTCGTTGTGTTTTCCATCCTGCCTCTCTCACGAAAAGTCACCTCCACTATTTCCTCATAGTCTGGACTCTGTGCCTCAAAGGGGTATAAGGGAGATAAATGCTAATGGAAAGAATGCAATGAAAAATAAAAAAATAAAAATATTAATAAATTAATTTTTAAAGCATGCAATACTCCACTATTTAGCCAGAAGTGTTACAGAACTTCAAGGCAGGGGGCAAGGCAATGTACTATTGCCCAAAAGGAACCCCCCAGGTTTGTTATGTCTGCCACCAGAGGAAAGATGTCTCTCAATGCCAGAGATTTGTGAAAAGGAAAGGAAATGCTTATTTAATGCTATAGAGACTTAAAGTAGTGACCTAATGACTTCATCAAAATCTCAAAGTCCCTTAAAGCACCCACAAACACACATAGTCCTTCCTTCCCCCTTTGCCCTGTCTGGGGTACCGTATCTCAGGAAAAGAAAAAAAAGTTCATGGCTCAGGCATCCCCCAGTTCTTCCCAGTAATCCGTCTCCGCTGGTAGGCCTCCCTCAGTTTCCGGCACCATCAGCTGTGTTGCCGGGATCTTTGCTAAAGCCGGGTGGTGGTTCCCCCTTCTAAAGCTATGAGGGCCCCCACTATGGCAAAGCCACGTGGTCCTCTCTGCACAATGGCTGCGGGAGTCTCCACTCTGTTAAAGACCGAGTGGTTCTTCTTTCTCAATGGCTGCGAGGAGGGGGGGTCGCCACTCTGCCAAAGCTGAGTGGCAGTTCTCTGCTAAAGCTGCACAGTGATTCTCTCTCGCAGGGCTGCGGGAGTCCCCACTCTACTAAAGACTGAGTGGTTCTCCCCTACATGTCCGCAGCTGCATGGCTCTCTCTGCACAATGACTGTGGGAGTCTCCACTCTGCCAAAACTGTGTGGTTCTTCCCTAATGGCTGCCGTGTCTGGGTTTAATCCCCGAGCCAGTCCTCCTCTGCAGCCCCATTTCTGACTTCTCCCACCATCAGTAGTTACACCTGCCAGCACTCTCAAAGCCTTCCAGCTTTACTGGGCTGCCATCATGAGTCTGGGCAGGTGTGGCCCTATGTCATGTAGCCAGTCTTCTACAAGCTCTGATGCAGGTGCTGTAACTCGGGGGACCTGCCCCCAGTTACATCTTGGTGGGGAAGTTACTTCCATCCCCCTGGCTCAGAGCAAGGCCACAGCTATTTAACATATCCGTGTAACCAGTTAAAGGTTCTAGATATGTTAAATGACCACACCAGAGGTTAGTTGCAAAGCTGTTGCTATGCAAAACTGCTCTGAATGGCCCTGCCCCATGTGTCCCTTCCCCTAACCCACACCTGTTGGCAGAGGGGGTGAGGACATCCTAATATTTCCTGGACACCTTGAGTTCTGGACCCCATTTCAAATCCCTGTTCGGGGTCCCCCCACTTGGCTGCACCCTGTTACAGAAGCACTGACCTCTTTTTCCTTAGGCGGTCAAATCAAACGACAGCCAACACAGCGCTAGCCATCCGATGTGAATGAATCAAAATCATACCTATTTTTTGTCAGATTGGCAAACAATATATTTTTTTGGTTTGCTGCAGTTTTAGTAATCAGTTATGTGTGCCGTGAAGTAAAAAAGGTTGGAAATTGCTGCTCCCCATACAAAGAGCCTGAGCTGTATCAACTTTGAAGTGTCGGAAGGACAGGCCTGGCTGCCTGCCTGCCTCTGGGGGTGTGGCTGACATGGGCTTGTTCTTCCCGAGTTTTTCTCAACTCAATTGTTGCATCTGCTAATATTCCTTTAGCAACTTTCTAAAAGAAAACATTGTGTTGGGTTTTCTGACCCGCTGGGGAACTAGGCGTCAAGTTGGACAGGAGGTTGGGCTGATCAAGTGAGCCCTGTCTGACGGTAAGAAGATTCGGTGCTGGATCTGCTTCAACGCACTCCCTGATCTTGGGGGTGCTGTCTGCTTCCTCTTCAGCAAAATCTGGTGGAGGTAAAGGCCTATGTACCTGATCGGGTCATTGTAATGACAAAGGGAGGTCATGGAAAAAGTTCTAGACCCTCCGTGGGGTCACATCATTGTCCATTGCAGATATATCCGGAAGATACCTTAGGTTTAGAGCACAAAGCTGTAAGTCTGATGGCACCATTCAAGCATGTGTTCTTAGCCTCTCCAACATTTTATCTTCTCTTATGAGAATAGGTAGTACCAGTGGCACTTGGGTGCTTCAGAGAGAGTTTGAGAGAAGGAACAGATTTATCACAGATATGTCCATCTCTGAATGTCCTTGTGCAGGCTGAGCTGACTGCGGAGAAGCCTGTTGTAATGCAGAAATGCGGGAAACCTGTGATTCTTTGGAAGTTTAGAATTTCAGAACCGATTTGCAGCAAAATAAAATGGCTCTGAAACCGGCTGATGGATGGCTAAAAGGAAAGTCAGCTCTTTCATCTTTTGAAAAGGTTAAGATGACGTTGTCAGCACGGCTCAGTGTTCACGGGATTCCATGCTTGATGCCCCGTCACACAGATGATAACATCATGTCGAGGTTGTGGCTGTGACAGACAGAAGGGATCTCATTAGTCTTGGTTTCAGCGTTCCTTAAACTGTGTTTACAATGGATTCTCATAAAAAAAAATTCCTTTAGGTCTACCCTGATTCTGTACCAGGAAGAACACCTTGAAAATATGTCCTGAGTTCAGATACAAACCTAGTCGAAGCTGTCATGACCTCTCACTCAGGCTGCTAAACTGGCTTCTGACTAGCCCCCCTGCATGGCCTCTTGCTCCCTACTAGTCAGGTGTCCACACAGTAGTCAGTGATCTTCTAAAAAGATACCTCTTTCAAGAATGTAATCCCAATGCAAAACCGTCTGGCCATTTTGTCACAGTCGAATGCAACATGAATGCCTTGCGGCTCCTGGCAGAACTAGGTGTGATCAGCCCCATTGGTCTCTGCAAGCTTGTCTCTTCCCGCTGTGCCTTTGCTTGGCTGTGATCACACGGGCTTTCTTGCCTTTTGTGGATATGCCTCGGGGCCTTTGCACTTTCTGTCCCCTCTGCTGTGCACTCCCCTCCCCCCTCCCCAGATCTTTGCCTGATCAACTCACTCATTTCATTGAAGTGTCTCCTCCAACGCACCCCTCCCCAGAGGGGCCCCCGGTCCCTCACATGCTCGTCACTCTGTCCCTCCATCATTGCTTCCCTTTTTTCTTGTCCTGGGGTCATATTGTATTTCTTGGTTATTCTTTCTAGAATATAAACTCCCTAGATTAGGGACATTGCCCTTTTCTTGCTGTGTCCCCATGCCTGTATCCATATCTAGGAATGATCAGGTTTTTGAAGAGTATTTGTTGAATGAATAAACACAGGAAAGAGTCATAGTGAGGATCAAATATGCCTGATGTCAAATCAAAACCGTATCAGCGGCCAGTCGTTGGAATATGAAGTGTTTCTCTGCATCTTGCTAGGCCTTTATTTGCACGTTTTAAATGTGTCCTGTGCTCTCTTCCTCATAGGTTGTTAGGAGAGTTAAGTGAAGTAATAGGTGGTAATGCCTGCCACAGAGCGGGCGGCCGACGAGCATTCCCTTGGCCTGAATCTGTGCAGCTGTTTGTGGGCACTGCCTGCGAAGTGGACTAGAATCAGGGTTTTGTTTGCTTTCTGTGGTGTTTTATCTTTTTGTGACAGGATGATGTGGAACTCGTGGGGCTGGTAGGAGCCCTCAGAGGGTTGTAGGCCGTGAGTCTGACAACCACTGGGCTGTGTCCATGCAAAATGGAAAACAGGTAAATGGAAACACAGATGTCCTTGTGCCTCCGGATTCCCAGCTGGGGATCTTGTCTGCAGTCAGAGGAGGCTCTTGTGGGTTTCTTGTTGTGGAGGGCACCAGGTGTGTCCTATTTGTATTTAGATGCCCAGGCCTCTGTGTTGGAAAGGATAGGGGTAAAAAACACTGACTTCCCTGCTTGAGGAAGCATCAGACCGTGGCGAGGATTGAAGAGAGTGTGTCCCTCACACTTCTGTTCTCTCAGGCTTGTTTTCAAAGTCCAGGTCCCACACCTCTCTTTGTTTCCCTTCATTTCTATTATGAGACCACTTCTAAAGTCCCTGGAGTCCTGCCAGGTGAATGCAGTACTCAAGGTCCGTCTACTGGACGTCTGATCTCAGACAAAGTAATCAGAGCTAGAGCAAGACAGAGAACAGCTTACATATAATAGCTCTCATTAAGATAATGTAAACACTTACATAATACTTAGGAAGTGCCAGGACTCTTTCAAGAACTTTTCATCTATCAATTCATCATCTTCACAGCAGCCCGGTTAGGGAAATAGCTATTATTAGCCCCGCCTACATGTGAGGAAACCCTGAGGCCCAGGAAGTACATGTCCAAGGTCACAGAGCTGGGCAGGGTGGAACAGGGTTCCAAGCTCAGGCAGTCTGGATCCCAGGCTTGTGTGACATGTGGTGGTGGGGGCACTGCAGGGGCTACCATCCCTCTTGTCCCCAAACAGCCTCCCTGTCCTGCTCTCTGCGATGGGCAGAACTCCAGGAGGCAGAACTGCATCAGTCTCAGTCATGTGAAGCAGTGTGAATGCAGGATTGGTTAAACCTTGATCAGAACCACTGCCCTGGAAATCCCAGCATCTAAAATGTGAGCACTTTTGTGGCTTGAAATTGCTTTACTTATTTCTGTTTTCAGAAACCTTCTCACTCTCCTTGTCCAGTGCCACCGCAGGGCTATGCCCTGCCTCTCCGTCTGTCTGCATGCCGTCATCCTTGCTCTCTGCTGGGGCACAGCCCTCCTGGGGTCCAGGGCAAGTCCGCTGGCTCTGTGAAGTCAGCCAGTCTCTCCCTGGTCTCCGTTCAAAAACACCATGCATTGAAAGTTTTCTGTGAGTTAATTTTTGCTCTTGTTCTCATTTGCATTTATCTTCTTTTCCTCAAGTGGATTGCCAAGCCATGTAGGACGTGGAATGGATCGTTTTTGCCTTTTATGACTCCTTCCTCTGTTCCTGTTGTAGACCTCGACATCTAGTCAATGTTAAATAATTGCTCCAAAGCTGAAGGATCAGCCCAAGGTCACAGACATTCATTGTTGCCTGGCTCATTACTTTTACATAGATGGGGACGATAAGAATAGCAGCGGCTAATGTTTGCGGGGAGTTTACTATGTGGCATGGTTCGGGGCTTCACATATTTAATTCTCCCAACAACCCTAAGCACCACTCTGATGGACTCCACTTCACACACGGGCGGACTGTTGCAGGCAGACAGAAGGCCTCGTTCGCAACTCTAAAAACAGGGAGCGTGCCGGAGCAGTTGCTTTGGAGAGCTGTGACTGAGGAAATGGGATTGCAGTTCCAAAAACTGCAGGTTGGCTTTTGTAACCGAAGCATTATTTTTACTAGATTTAGCAGTATCTTACTGCACGTATTTTCTTTATGTACCCAAAGGATGTAGCCTCTGCTGGGACATGGGAGCTATGTCTTGTTAAAACTCTGATGGGACATTTGAGCAGAGTGGAGAACCCGCTGTTCACTTCTCTGTTGCCTGTCTGTTTGATCTTGGCAGATTATTAAGGATCTCTGAATCTGGGTTTGCTCATCTGTTGAGTGGGGTTCATTATGACCTCTCGGGGTTGTGCTGGAGGCTCTGTGAGCTACTGCATGTGGACAAAGGACTTGGTAGCGAGAATACTTGGGGTGCTCACTCAATCAACTTTGGCTGCTGTTGAGTACTGGCTTTACCTTAAAATCCTCCATAAGCCATAGGTTTGAGATGAGTCAGAATCCTTGGGTTGGGAAGCATTCTCCTGCTACAGATTGCCGGCTTTTTCCTGTGCCACGCAACATTGGAAATGCTTGTTCAAAACCCAGAAAGGTTTTTTTAAAAAACATTCTGGAAAGGCTGGCGTTTTATACAATGTTGTAAGACATTTATAGTTATGGAGCCAAAATTTCCACTGTAATCAGAAAAGCAGTTGCTTTTAAACTTCTGATCCAATTTAGTCATTATGGATGAGTTAAAATGTAGGCCATTCGAATTGGATTTGGAGGATAAAGAAAGTGTATCCTACTACAGTGAAAAGCGACTGGGAAAGGAGGTAGTTTGATGTAGCTGAAACAGCGGCTGACAAGGAGCCAGGGAGACCCAAGTTCCTGGCCTGCATTTGCATGAAGCTGAAACAGCCTTCAGGCAAATCAGTAAGGATCTCAGTTTGCTGGTCTATAAAATGAGAGGCTGTGTTTGTGAATGGATCTTTCAACATAGGTAAGATTCTACCATGTAGATTGCTGAAAATGGAATATGTTACCTATAGTCCTCTGGGAACAAAATATTCTCATGAGTGCAATACTGTTTTTTTTTTTTGGAGTGGATTACCAATATGAACAATCAGAACCCAAGAAAATATGTCAGTACCAGAGTGATTAAGACAAACTAGGTATATCCGGGGAATCTTGTAATATCCTAGGGTCAATGCTATGTCCTGGGAAGGCATAGCCATGATAGTTGTAAGAGTTTTCTGACGATGAGTCATTATAAGCAGAGGATTTCCTGGGGTCCATCTATGGGATTTTTAAATGATCATGATATTATGGATGTCTTTTCGTGCACTTTATGCACTGACAAATCTTAGAAAATAACCAATTGGTTTACAAAACTCTTTAAACCTAAGTTTTCAAATATAGAAACTAAATTTGGGTTAGCTAGCTTGTTTACTTTTTCTTGGCATTCTTTGTTTCTTCATATCCTTCCCATTGTAGGTGTGAAGCCACGTTTTGTGCTGATTGTCTTTTTTTTAAGATTTTATTTATTTATTTATTTATTTATTTTTTAGAGAAGGGAAGGGAGGGACAAAGAGAGGGAGAGAAACATCTGTGTGTGGTTGCCTTTTGGGTGCCCCCTACTGGGGACGTGGCCTGCAACCCAGGCATGTGCCCTGACTAGGAATTGAACCAGTGACCCTTTGGTTCGCAGGCTGGTGCTCAAGCCACTGAGCCACGCCAGCCAGGGCTGATTGTCTTTATAGAAGGTGTAAAGTTTTACAAAGTCAGATTTTGAGCAGTAACATTTTGTATTCTCTGTCACCAACCACCTACAAAATTAAGATAGGTCAAGTGTGAACAGATGGATTGGCACTTTTTTGGAATCATTCAAATTCTAAAGTGTCTCCTGTGGTCTAATAGACATGCCCCTGAGAGTTGTGAAAATTACATTCTTAAAAATCAAATCCAATTTTTCCAGTGACTTGCATTAGAACTTCAGAGATGTTTTGTCTTTGTTTGTGATTGGTTTTCAATTAGCAATGGTTCCTGCCATTTGAAATCTAGATTTCAGAGTTTTCTCCCATCCCTATGTAGGTAATGATATGTACACAAATGAGAGCAAGTCAGAGGACCTTTATACCGCCCCTGCTGCGTTGTCATGGTATGTGGGTAGGAAGCGGGTGGGGAAGCAGTGGGCCATAGTGGAGACACAGGACCTCGGGTCTGGTGCCGCCTCTGCCATCACAGAGTTGTGCATCTTTGAGCACAGTCTTTCTGCCTCCTCCGGCACATTTGCTCATCTGTCAGTGATGACCTCTGTGGATCCTATCTGGCTCCAATATTCCACAGATAACTGAATAGGAAAGGAAACTTTTAATTAAATAATAATCCCTTGATGTTTTGCCTTATAAATAAATTTTCTTAAGGTGGCTTATAACTCTCTATAAGTAAATAATGGACTCTATTCATGTTTCTATTTAGCGTTGTTTTTTTTTTTTTTTTTTGACTTGTACATCCCATTTTGGCTGGATTAGATTGAGAATCCTGGAGAGGCTTATTCAGTATAGATAGATTTATCCACTCTTTATTCTGGATAAAGAAGAGGAAATATTTTAAGATAGAGCTGACATGGAACATTAATTTGATTGAAGCTTTTCTGTGTGGGGAGTGATTGTAGCATCTTCATTGCCAAAACGGAGAGAGATTAGCATGGATTAGATTATCCCATGTATAAAGGTTGTACAAATTGATAGCTATTATTTGTAGACTAGGCTGATCTTTACAGTTACTGGCATGACTTCTTAAGCAAATAGTCATGATTTCTTTCATGTGGTTTACATGTGGCCATGAGAGGAGCATATATCCCTTGTTACCAAAACCTTGTGTCTCCCAACGGGGTCTTGGCAGAGACTCAAAAACACAAGATGCGTATGTACAATATTAAGGAGATGGCACTGGTCATCTGGCATGCTGTCTGCAGAGACAGCACACACTGCCAAAGGCAGAGGAGTTCCTGAAACAGATGTTCAGACAGGATGGCTAGAATACTGTCAAAATGTGGTCTAGAATAATTATGAACATAATCCTAAAAAGGTAGCCAAGATATGGGTCTGAATTATAGCCAGTCATGGGATTATTATTTAATTCCAGTTCAGTGTGTTTCTTGCCAAGTATGTGCCAGACCCTCTGAAACAAATCTGGCTTTTGCCAGAGGTGCTTAGCAACTATATTTTAAGCCTAAACTCCAAAAAAAGAAGAAGAAGAAATTGCTTTCTGATGGGAGTAAGTTACATTTCAAGCAGCCTTTGAAGTCCTACCTTTTTCCAGGAGAGACTTCTGCGGACTGAGTGGAAGACAGGGGGCAGTCTTCTCCACTGAACCTACTCAGTCGCTTTGGTCCCACCATGGACTCTCTCTTGAGGTTTGCTACAGCAGCTGGTGCCTGTTGTCAGTGAGAAAATGGCAGACAGCGTGCATTGGATTCTTAAAGGGCTGATAACTCAAACGAGGGTAGCCACCATTGTTTATGGCTGGTGATGTTCAGTGAAAAGAAACTTTATGTGTCAGCCCACAAGACATCATAACCACACTGTTACAATGGTGACAAAATCACATACGTTTGCAAATCCTTTGTGAGATTCTGTTTTTACCACAACAGTGTTCTGCAAACAAACAGCTAACTTTTTGAGTTAACTTACCAGAGACGATATTTTCCTGGGGAAATATTAGGTGAACACATTTGCAAAATACTCGGAACCCAAGAATCCCAAGACAAATATTTGTTTTCCCTTAGCCGCTGGAAACGGACCTCAGCTGGAAACATTGGCTAGAAATGAATATTTGGAAGCTCTGAGGCCCTCTATAAATGCCATGCAGTAGCTCACTTGTAGCTCTAATCTGAGGCCAAAATACCCTCCAAGGGGCACTGGTGTAGAAAAGTTGTTTTCAGGCACAAAGCAAACAACAGCCCATGAAGAGCTGCATAGCTTTTCAGTCGGGCAATTTACCCCCGGGTGTGTTTTTCTCAGCCAAGGAGTGTGGCAGTTTGGTTTCAAAAGTAATAATCCCCTGAAAGAACAAGAGGAGACATATGGAAGGAAGGACTGAAATGTTTATTATTAAATGGCTCTACTAAACCATCATGGACTGTAGGGCTCAGGCAAATGTATTAAGTTATAGACTCTTTTGCATTGTTAGGGCATCATGGTCATCATAATTGCTAATCATGCTACTCAGAATCGCAGTGGGTAACACTGAGTGCTTGACATACGCTAGCCAATGTGCTAAGTGCCTTCCGTATGTACTTGCAGGAGGTGAAACCTATTTGAAGTAGGTGCTATAATTATTTTTGTTTTGCAGATAAAGAAACTTATGTGTAGATGGGTGACTTATGTTGTTCAAGGCAATAAAATTACTACGTGGTAGAATTTGGATTCAAATCCAGATATTGTGATTTCAGACCTCATGCTGTTCATTCATAACCACAGCGCACTGACTACCGGAGACCTTGGGACATCTGTTCAGGAGACTGCATTTTAAGGTTTCTTGGTTTAATTTATCCTGAGGGCTAAAGAGAGTAAAGAGTTTTTATAAACTTACATTCATAAAATTAACTATTCTAAACTACTTTTCAGGAGAGACACTAAATACTTGTTGTTGAGGAAATCATGGTGAAATTTTTATTCTTACGAGTTGATAGCTGCACCCTTCACATGTCGTGGAAGTGCAGATTTTGTCTGTCTCTGTGCATGGCAAACATAGCTTGGTGCGCAAAGATGGACTAAGGTGAGGCTAAATGCTGTTGTTACTGAAATGGACCATTTTTCCCTACTACTGAACTTGTGCTTCTGAGAATTAGTGGAATGTCAACACTTCTATGTATGTATTCGACAGGGCTTTTAGTTGGAAGTTAACAGAATATGCACAGGACTGTTAATCAGAAAAAGAGTGCAATAACAGATACTAATAAAATTCCAGAATCTCTGGGAGGGGCCAGAGAGCTTGACTCTGGGGCTACACAGACCCACCCCTGGACTTCTCTCTCATCGTATGAGTTCTCAGAACCTGCAAGGTCGGAGATCAGCCTCCCGAAGCTGAGGAGCCAGCTGCCTCTGCGCCTGCGTGGTGCAGGGGGCACAGGCTTAGAGACCTCTGTGTAGTTTTCCCTCAGCCACCAACTGTGAGGCCTGGTCAGGGCACCTCCCCTCTCACTGAAAACATCCTTCAGGACTAGATACGGAGTTCATGTTTCAGATTGGGAAAACTAGCTCTCCACAGTTTCTGACATTTCTGTATAATGTGAGAAATCAGAAGGCTTTCTGTATTCTGAAAACATTAATTTAAAGCCTGCCGTATGCTAAGGCATATACATGATGTTTGGAGGTTTGGGGTTGAGGAAGAAGAAGGGAGACAAAATGAGTAAGGCTGCCTCCTTAAGTTTTTGAAAGGAACTGAGTTTTGTTTTTGCTTCCAGATGTAAAGACGAGGAAAGGTGTATGCGGCATGCTCCATATGTTCGATCTAGGCCCAGTCTCTGTGGAGGAGGTTCGGTATCACAGAGGCTTCTCTTTCAGTAGTAGGAAGAAAAGCCCCATGAATTATGATGTGAGTGGTTTTTCTGTCACACCAGACAAGAAGACTGTTGCAATTTCTAAGATGGCTTTGATCACCCTTATTTTAATGCCAAGTATATGGACCAGGTGTAGATTGTCTGTTGTTCTGGTGGTGGACCTTCCAGTGTTGGTTATCTCTGTCCCGGTGAAGTCCTTGTCCCTCTGCTTACAGACATTGTTGGACTGGACTGACTTTAGGTACCCCACACATCTAATGTCAGCTTTCTGTGTCCTTTGGTCAATGGCTTACCTACTCCTCACATCATTTTGTTTTATCTAAGAGAATAGGTGTGGCACAGCTAGAGAAATGCACAAAGAATCATCTGTAGATTTATGGTAAGCAAGGAATAAAACCAGAAAGTTGCAATGTTTATTTAAAAAATTTTAATAATGTTGAAAATTGTCATATACTTATTTTTCTAAGTAGAGAATAGTCAACTTAGTCAAGTTGACTAAGTCAACTATTAAGTCAACTAAGTCAACTTAGACTTTGGTGCATGTTTGGCAGATATAGTAATAATATCTTTAGCTTGACTAATATATGAATTTCTTGTGTTTTTACAGCAGAGCTATTGGTTGAATTCATATTCTCCAGTAATGAAGGTAGCAACATCATCCACAATAGCCAGCATTTATTGAGCCCTGACCATGTGTCAGACACTATTTTATCAATTCACATACATTAACTTACATAATTGTCGCAGTGGATCTGCTATGTAGAAACATATCATATGGACTCCTATTTTACATATGAGGAAAGTGAGGCATCGAGATGTTAAGGAACTTAGACAAATGTACACAACTCGTTAGTGATAGAGTCAGATTTTGGATCCAGGTAGTTAGATTGCAAAATTTGAGCTCTTAACTTTGATTCTAGCCTATCTTAATAAGGAGAGTTACTAAGCAAGTCAAATTTTCTTAGCACATATGTTTAGATGATAAAAATTAGTGAAAGGAAGAAAAGATAGAAAGGGAAAGACAAACATTACCTACCACTGGATAAGAGCCCTGTTAACATTTTATGTGATATATATTTAGCACCCCACCCCCCACCATCTTTGTGCCCAAGCACAAAATTTGGATCATATATATTATGATGTTCTTTTTAACAGTTTTTAAGTTAGTATATTTTGAAAAGTTTTCCATTGTATTATTTTATGTTTTTAATGGATACATTAAGATATGGAAGTTTCATATTTTTATGTACCCCCTATTATTGAGTACTTAGATTATCTCCTACTTCTTGCTTTTAGAAAGCAGGGTTTTTAATAAAATCATAAACACTACTAGGGAATAGCATCAAACATGTATAATTTATTAAAGATTAAAATACAAATATATCTCCAATTCCAAATGATTAATTTATGTTTTCCCTTCGAGACTTGTTTGTTTTACTTTAGTCGTATCTACTCATATACTCCTTAAAACTTTAATTTAGATTTGGGAAGGTTGACAAGAAAGAGAGTCTTTCAGTCTGAGGTTCCATTCATTATTTTGAGTCAGATTCAATGAAGGACTCAGCTCTGACGAATTCCTCAGTTGACTCAGCTGATGTCAAAAGGACTCATCACTTAACGTACGCCTATCTAGTTACCTAGGAAAATACTGGGCATATGATTTTGTGTTGTGCTAAAATTTGGATCTACAGTATTTTCACTAAGACATACTGTTCTTTTCTTCTGTTGTTACTGTCTTTGTATAGAGAGTCTTTTTATAATTTTTCATTTTTATTTACAGTTTACTTCCAATACTATTTTGTATTGGTTTCAGGTATACAGCATAGTGTTCAGATAACCATATACTTTACAAATTGCTCCCCCCATACTTCCTGTACCCACCTGGCGCTGTCCATAGTTATTCCAATATTATTGGCCATGTTGAGAGCCGCTATTCTTGAGCAGAATCTTCTCCCATGTTTTCATTGTAGATGTGTTGTCTTTGTGAAAACCTGATATCATAAAACTTTTATTTTTCAGTCTCTCAGTACTGCTCCCCATCCAGTGATTCTGAATATCTCCACAATGCTGAGTATTGTTCTTCATGATGAATTACAGTAACATTTTCATGGAAGTCTTCAGTGTAAGACTAAATTGTGGGAAATATCGAGTACTAGTTTTAAGAACACGCATTTTGGAGTCACATGGACCTACAATGCCAGCTTGCAGCTGCTGCTTTCAAGCTCTGTAATTTGGGACAAGTAACTTAACCTCTCTAAACTTTAGTTTCTTTTTTTTTTTTAGAAATTATTAATGCATTTTCTTTTTTTTTTTAAAGATTTTATTTAATTATTTTTAGAGAGGGAAGGGAGGGAGAAAGAGAGAGAGAGAGAGAGAAACATCAATGTGTGGTTGCTGGGGGACATGGCCTGCAACCTAGGCATGTGCCCTGACTGGGAATCGAGCCTGCGATGCCTGGTTCACAGCCCGCGCTCAATCCACTGAGCTACACCAGCCAGGGCTAAACTTTAGTTTCTTACCTGTAAAATGAAGCTGTTATTGGATTACAAGAAATAAGTCATATGTAGTATCTGAATTCTAGCAAACTTTCTGTTGATATTGGTTTGCATTGTCATTATAAAGTACATTTCATTCTTCCAATAAATATGGAATGTTGGCTTTTATGTGTGGAATCTAAGCAACTCTCTCGGAATAGTTGCTAATTAATCAAAATGCAGGATTTACTGTTGGGGTTGATGACAGGAGACTTACTATATGCAGAATTATGACAAATCACCTGGAGGTTTTATCCATGATAATGACAGCAAAATAATGAAATTCCTCTGGTTCTTTCATGTATTATAAATACTTACTTTATAACTAGCGTGCCCAGAATTTTTCAAGAACACTTTATATTATTTTATGTGTGATTATTAAAGCAATTATGGAACCTACTACTGGCAGTTACTTAACTTTCTTAATTTTGATAATAATTACAAGCTCAAAGGGCATCAAAAGCATAGTTCCATGTATCATTTCAGAGACTCCCTGGAGGAAACACGTTCTCCCATGCTAGCATCATGATTTGATTCCAGAATTATATTTCCTATTGGCCTGAAGTGAAACGGTTATGTCACTGGATTGACAGAGCAGCAAAGTGTGGTTCCTCCGCCCTGGCCTGACCCCAGCATCCCTACGCTCATTTCTTCTGTAAAACCTCATTAACAGTTGGGCTGGTTCCTAGGAGGACATTTGTAGTAAAGACAAAACTGTCAACACCTTATTAGAGTGAAGTAGAGCTTTTGGCCTGTGTGTGTGTGTGTGTGTGTGTGTGTGTGTGTGTATCTTGGATAGATAGGCTGCTTATAGAAATCAGAGCCCAAACTATTGGGAAAAGCATGCATACAGTTATAGATATTTTTGGTAATGGAGAAGTGAAAGATAATGTGTAATCTGCCTAAAACCATTATTTCTTAGCACTTACCAACCCTGGGGATAGAGTACAATTAAATGATATTTCAAAAAACATAATGAAAGAAGAAACCCATTTGGAAAGCTATTATAATTTAACAAAAGTAAGATAAAATATGGACAGATGTGGGGAATTCTTTCTGAACAGGCACATTCAAAGGTAATTTCTTCTAGGCGCAAGGCTTGCTAATGCTGCCGCTCTGGGCGGTCAGACCCCTGGGCTCCCAGGAAGAGCCCTGGGCCAGAAGTTCAGGGGTGTGCGTTGTATTCGGGCCCAGTCTCAGCTTCGCTGATGCTTTTTATTTCGGGAAAACGAAAACCAAACCAAACCACATAACCGCTCAGGCTTCGGATTCTCATCGATAACATGGAGAGTTTGTATTGGGTGGGCTTCACAGCAGCGCCGTGATGGCATAACTTGCACGTGCAAATCTCCCTGCGTGTGTGTTGTAGCTTGCTCAGCGGAGGACTCCAAGCTGGGGGTAAAAGAGTACGCTAAAACTGTGGAAAGTTTCTTGTGGAGGTGGTGCTCCGAGATCTATTTGTAAAATAGTCTGATCTTATGTTGAGCTATACTTCTTAGAGCTGATAACATTTTTTACAACATGTATACATGTGTGTCAGTTTGAATTTCCGTGTTTAGATTAATGTTCTCAGAAGCGATTTCTACATTACCATCAAGAAGCGGTACATTTGAAACCTGTCCTGTGCCATCTTGAATTCAAAGAATAACATTTTCTTATTCCATAACTTAAAAAAAAAGTTTAAACAAACGTGTTATCTTCTCAGACGCCCCGTCATGTTTCTGTGTGCAATGGCCCTAAGCACCCTGAAGGCGAAGCACTCTACCTTTCAGTGCCGTGGTAGGAAAATGTCTCCTTTGAGAGTCCTCAAGTTTTCTAGTGCATCCTAGGGTGTCGCCCCAGCACCCCTCGCGGTGTTAGACCACATTGGAGAGATACCTCAATTTGTAGGGTTTGTTCAGGTAATATGTCCTTTGAATCTGTGAGGGGACGTTTGAAGATACAGTGGTGAGAATGCTACATCACTTATTTTTTTTAACTTTCAAAACCAACTCAATAAAAATAGTTTTAATGCCATTTTTACAGATGACAGCATGGAGTGCAAAGAAGTTCACTTGGCCAAAGGTAAGGATAGGCATGCCTCATCTTTACCGTGTTCTATTGAGTTCTGCTCTATCGCACTTGCAGATGTAGAAACTGAAGGTGTGGTCACACTGTGTGGGGCAAGCCTATCAGTGCCACTTCCCCAGTGGGCTCCAAAGATGGTTAGCAGGAGGTTTCTGAAGCCACAAAGTACTTTCTAAAGAAAAGATGTACATTTTGTTGTTGGCAGAGTTAAGAGTGATCGCATTTAAGTATTCCAGGGACTATGAATGTACCCTGTCATCAAACATCGAGGTGATTGTGTCTTTCTGCTAATTTATGAAGAATTACTTCTGGCAGGGGGTCGTCAGTCGGATAAGATATTGGATGGTGAGACTGTAGATGTTGATGGCCTAAATTTGATGTTACATTTGCGATGTTTTTCACTTAATGGATTTTTATTAATATGCTGGGTAAATAATTTACTTGATTAGTCACTGACATTAAAAAAGACATAATAGACATAATACTCATGCACACTTAATAGGCCACAGTATAGTAAACATAACTTTTATATTCCCTGGGAAACCAAAAATCCCATGTGCATAACTTTATTGTGATACTCATGTTATTGAAATAGTCTGGCACCAACCACGCAGTATCTGCAAGGTGTGCCTGTGTATGCAGGGGCATGGCGCTAGCTCTAGAACAAATAATCTTTCTCATACTACATTGCATTGCTATAACAATAAAAATATGGAGATTTCTAAAATTTTCACTGTAACTGTCCAGAAAGCACTACATTTATATGTTTTCCTATTTTTCCACTGTGAGCACACTGGTCTGGAATCAAGAGTGCTTGGTTCTCATCCTGACATTTCTGCCTCTTTGGGCCTCAGGTTCTTAGACTCTTAGCATGAAAAGGTTGTGTTAGAAAATGTGAAAATCTTTAATGTCCCCTCTTAGTTCATATGCTTTATGGAGTTGGAGGGCTTTTCCATATGCTTTTTAAAGTGTTTTGGAGTCACCTGGCTTTTTTCATTGGAGGAAAAAGTAGTCAAATAGATTTTTAAATTTGTGACATGAAGTAAAAACTGCAGGTGGAGACCAGAGGTTCTGTTTTTTTTCTGTTAAAGCAGGTTGTACCTGTCACCACAGCTTGTTTGGGATTTGTCACAGAGCAGGAGCTTCTGCAGGCCAGCCTGGCAGTGGGTCGTCCTGGGGAAGCACAGACCAGGGGCTGGTACCTGCTGCCACATTAAATATCATGCAGGTGACCCAGAGAGCCACCACACATTGTGCCGGTGTGTGTGTGAGTGAGGGGTGTATTGGGGTACTAGGGGGTGCCCATGGCAGAATCTGTCATAGAATGGTAAATACAAATGTGATCTTAGAAGGCCGGCTGAACTCCTTCACTGTAGGTTGGGGCTCAAGGAAGTAGGGAAAGTGGCCCAAGTTTGTAACTGTAGGGTGCAAGTTTAGGGTGGAAGCAGGTCTCCTGACTGCTTTTCTAACTCTCCTTCTTCCTGCTAAATGTCATGGGATTTACCTCGTTTTGTTCCATTGCTTTGATGCTTCTGGATTATAATGCCTTAAGAATATGGTCACTTAGTGAATTTATGTTCATCACCTGTCATGAACAACCTGAAATGCCTCTTTTTTGTTTTTATCAAATCAACATAAAGCACTTGAAAAGTGGATTCAAGATCAGACAGTGAGGACCAGCGGTGAAATATTAAGATCATTTTGCACTATAGTATTATCATTTTTAGGGAGTTAAGTAATTACTGCTCAAGAATTGTTTAATGCAGCTACCACATACAAGTAAAAGGCAGTAAACATACAGGTAGCTGTAAATGACTGCCTTTTGGATTCTACAGGGTTTGTGTTAGGTGAGTCTTACTTAGCACAGTTATGATGCAGTAAAGGAAGTAGGCTATCTACTAACAAGCATTGCAGTGATTATAAATTGGGAAAGTTGCTAATGCAAGTATGAAAGAGTGAGTAAAATAAATGAGCTCGATGAATAAAGAGTCAAAAGGAAACTTAAAGAATCCAAAAGAAAGAATGTAGGGACCCTAAAAGTATTCAAGTATAGAGAGATTATCACAAACAAGAAACATAAAGACTGGTGATGGAGGAAAGTTACTGGCTTATCAATAGATTTAGATTTGAAGTTTGAAAATCATTCTCTAAACTCCATAAAAACTAATAATTGTCCTAATAATCTTGGTGTTGGTAATTATAATCTGGGTATGCAGATGACCTACCTGATTTTATGCAAATCAGTTAACCCCTCTGAACATTGAATTCATCATCTGTGAAGGAGTTGGATTAGAATACATTTCTTGGGCTCTGGCTGGTGTAGCTCAGTGGATTGAGGGTGGGTCTGAGAACCAAAGGGTCACCAGTTTGATTCCCAGTCTAGGGCTCATGCCTGGGTTGCAGGCCAGGTCCCCAGTAGGGGGTGCACGAGAGGCAACCACACATTGATGTTTCTCTCCCTTTCGTGTTCCTCCCTTTCCTCTCTCTCTGAAAAGGAATACATTAAATCTTAAAAAAAACTGAAAAATAAGAATATATTTCTTGGCTTAAATAAGCACTGTTGGACAATGAATCTCATAATATCTGCAGCTCTGCTGGGAGGAAAAAAGTAATGATGATGTTTTATAATGTCAGTGAACAGTTTTGTTTCCTAGAGTTAAGTGATAGTCATGCTTTTTCCAGTCATTCACCAATACTCCTCATTGATTAAAACTACACAACAAATATCTAGGGCTGGAACGCATGAAGGAACCGTGGGGACAGCCCACCCCTGCCTACAAAATTTGCCAGTATGTCTGAAGAGGCCTAGGGTAACAAAGCGACGTGTCCACCTGGTTGATGATGGAGCCCGAAGAAGGAGCAGGTCCTGTGACTCTCAGCCCAGAGCTCTTTCCTCTTATAAGAAAGGTGGTAAATATACTTTCTTTTTCATGCCAACTCAGGCTAATAGGTGGGGTCTGGCTCCTGAGAAATTTTGCGGGCGGAGACCCACAACTACAGAAAAAACTGCCGTTATGGATTCTTGCTGTCTGTTTTGTGAACAGCATGGGGGCGGAGCACATACTATGTTGTAACCTCTTCTCTAGGATCTTCTTTATATATGTTTCTTGAGGCTAAACTTTCTATATTTCTTCTGCCTTAATATTCTCAAAGGTATTCTAATCTAAGAGAAGTAGTATGTCTCAGTGGTCCAAACTTAGATTTGATCATTAGAAAGCATGTAGTTGTCAGTGTTTGAATCCCACTGTTTTTTTTTTTTTTTAGTTTAAAAAAATTTATTTCTAATGTTGTTAAATGTGGCCTGTCAAAGCTGCCAGGGCAGGGCCACAGCTCTGAGTACAGGATGGCTCTGCTCTTGCCCTTTATTATGTGGTCATGGAATGCAGTAGGAGAGGAAAGGAAGATATCCTGTCTTTCGTGGTTCTAGCAGCTTAAATCCAGTTTCTGGTAGCCTGTTTTATTCTCTGATAAGGGCTCTGTGATGTGTGATGTGGAAAGAAGCTTCCTTCCACTGCTGACACACCTGGCTCCTTGGGCTGCTCACAGGAGAGACCAAAGACACATGCTTGAAACCGCCAGCAGCCGTGTTGGCTCTTGCCCTCCCCTGCCTATGGCTTTGTGGGACTTTGGAACAAAAATGGTGGATGCTCTGGAACTGATTGTATGATTATTTTTTCATTCATTTGGATCTTTGCTTTCATCCCCATCATCTGGGAATTTTTTGAAGAAAAAAGTACAATGCTCTTTTAAGGAATGAGAGTTTAAATTCTGAACCCTAGAGCACATTTATTAAATAAACAAAGTATTCTTTTTAGAGCTGTTCAAATACTAGTCAGATTTGAGTTCAAATGGCATGTAATGCCTGTGTCTGGATATAAGTTCAGTTATTTTCTAGTCCAAATTCTTGTTGTACAAATGAAGCAGTTGAAGCCCAGTGCCTTCGGGGGTTGAGTGAATTGTTTAATGGTAGATGTCAAAGGAAACACAATAGGAAAAAGGATCCAGCACTCACCAATTTTTTGTCTAGTGTATTTAATCTCACACTACACTACCAGCACCAGTTTTAGAATTTGATTTATTTTTAAGCTGATTATGTAGGTTTTAAAAAAATGGTTTGGTTCATAGGCTAGTAAAAATATACTACTAATGTTTATTTTGGGGTTTAGCAAATCAGTAACATTCTAGATTTTTAGAGGTTTTTTTCTTTAAACCTCTAATGGACATCAAAATCTCTCTTTGGTCTCTGGACTTATCTCTGCCTTATTCTCAGCCATAGCAGAATTCGGAACATGCCAAACATGCATGGCGAGGCCGTTGCAACTCCCAGCCCAGTACGAGACCTAGACTGGGAAGCCACCTTCACACTGACTTCTGGTTTCACAGAAAGCAGGTGTTTCTAGTGAGAACAAGAAAATGTACAGCAGTGAGATTTTAAATCATTTTTATTGTTATTCTATTACAGTTGTCTCTATTTTCCCCCTTTGCCCTCCTCCACCCATCCTACCCCCATCTCCCGCAGTCACTTCTCACACTGTTGTTCATGTCCATGGGTCATTCATACATGTTCTTCGATTAGTTCTTTCCCCTTCTTTCCACAATTATCCCCCCTCCCCCTCTCTGATCACTGTCAGTCTGTTCCATCTTTCCATGCCTATGGTTCTATTTTGTTTATTAATTTTGTTCATTAGATTCCTCTTACAGGTTAGATCATATGGTATTTGTCTTTTCACCAACTGGCTTACTTTACTTAGCATAATATTCTCCAGTTTCATCCATGCTGTCACAAAAGGTAGCTGGTACAGCCGCTATGGAAAACAGCATGGAATTTCCTCAAAAAAACTAAAAATGGAACTGCCTTTTGGCCCAGCAATTCTGCTGCTGGGAATATACCCTAAGGCTCCCAAATCACCAACTCGAAAGAACTTATGCACCTCTGTGTTCATAGCAGTGCTATAGACAATGGCCGCATGCTGGAAACAGCCTAAGGGCCCATCAGTAAATGAGTGGATCAAACAACTGTGGTACATTTACACAAAGGGATACTATGCAGCAGAAAGAAAGAAGGAACAGCCATGAGATTTTAAACAGCTCTGCTCATGTTTCAGATTCTCATTGCCCTTCTAATTTACAGGCTTCTGTTCACAGATAGTTTGAATGTATATATACACACACACACATATACACACACTATATATATAAACTATATATATATATATATACATGTGTAATAGTTTATACACACTTTAAATATTTTATATGTAGTTTAACTATTCAGTGAATAACATAACTAATCATATGTGTATTAGACAAGCATGTGTTAACAAGCAATATCACTGACTAGTACTCACAGGGGAGTCCTCTAGCTATTATAACAAAGCTCTTGGCAACAAAAGCACTCAAGTTCTGTTTATTAAAAAGTGAGGATTAGGTGTTCTTGAGGTAGAAAAGAAAAAACTATTCTTTGCAGATGGAGGGGACAATGAAATGGTTCACTAGCAGAGTCACTTTTATGGAAATTTGACTGTGTTTAAACACAATTGTAGTGTTTAAACATGATCAGAGGCCTTGTAGGATGATTTTTTAAATGCTGGATTAGAAACACCAGATGGAATTGATTCTTGGTGAAATGGAACACTTGCTGAATTGAAAAGGGGCCTCATTCAGAAACACTTAATTCTCTAAAATGAGTACCCCAAATCATTAATAACCAGTTTAAAACACCGGATATTTTCATGTAGGATACATTGTATATAAGAATAAAAACTGTTTGAAAGAAGGTCAAGGAACATATACGAAGGACACTGGGGATAATATGGAAGTAAGGGAATGGCTGGGTAGAGAGAGGCAAAGGGAAAATAATTGGGACAATTGTAATAGTATAAAAATAAAACTTAAAAATTGACAGTATATCTGAATTTGTTAAGACTAAACAAGTAGTGTGAATTTCCCTTGGAAAACTTTAACTATTATTGAGATTATTTAAGATGGAACTCTATTGCAAGTAATCTTAGTGAACTCTCCCAAAGCATTGCATGGAAGCATTTACCCAAGAAATAACCATAAAAACAAAAGAACAAAGCAGAGTTATGCCCATCATTCTTCTATTTCTTGTAATACAATCCATGGTCTGAGAGGAATAAGCTTATATTCTGTGTGCACAATTTTGGGGTAATGCTGCTTTTTTTTAAACCTCACCATCTGTCAGGATATAACTTTTATTACTTTTCAGTACCGCCTTTTAACAGCAACTTTTTTCTTTTTCTCCTTTCTTTCCTACCCTTTCGTTCATTTTTCTCACCTGCTTTTTCTTTCTTTAATGGGAATCTATTCTTTTGACCTTACATTTTCCCTAGGATATCAATTGTTTTTGTATTTCTCTGGTTCTTCATAATACAGTCTTTGGAGGTTTAAACACACAACATAAATAGAATCTTTGGTCATTTCTCAGCAAAAAGGCATGGTTTGCATTACTTTCCTCATAGAATTATTTATAGGGTAAATATTTCCAGATGCCCCAAATCTCTTTGTTATATTTACTATCAAAAACAACAGTTCCTTCTTTTTTTCTCTATAGTAACATGATTATGTCCTGGGACAGATCCCATTCATAGTGCTATGAGAGCAGAAGTCTCATAAACCAAAGATGAGTGACTTTAACTCAGTTTGATTCAATAAATGGTTATTGAGCACTTACTATGTCCAGGATGCTTCTGGCTATTGTGAATGGTACATGATTACTCTGACCAAGGAATCTGCAATTTAGTATAAGAGAAACTAGGCAAATAAACATCCAACCCTAAGATGACTATTATAGCATAGAAATGAACAAAGATTTAGGAACGCAATAGGTAAGCACAAGAAGTAGAATAGTAAAGATGAGGATATTTTATTTGTCAATGTTTTACTTTAGTTGTGAATAGTTTTGAGACATATCAAATAATGCCTTTTTACTTCAGAGTTCCTGTTGCTTTGATGTAATGTACATTGTAGTCATAGCTAATGTGCAGATTATTTCACTTAGTGGATGCTTATGGAAAGGTAACAACCTTCTGGTAGAGTCTTCCTCTTGAAGAGATTTATGGATTTGAATCTCTCACGCTAAATTAGAGTTTGATGTTTTATTCCAGTTTTCAAATGGCCACTTGATTATATCCTGCAGGTAAATCCCTTGCTGTAGATCCGGCAGGGGAGCGAGCCCTCTTAGGGTGAGCTGTCACATAGCAGGAGATAAGACTTCCTGGATCAGTTTTCTAAAGTGACAGATTTATTCCCTGAACAAGACAGAATGTTAGCCAACCGACCAGGCTTCCATGTGTACGTATTTCTTTTTTTCATGTGTTTCAGGGTGGGGATGCGTTTGAGGAGTCTTTTGTGTTTTTATTGGGAATGAATCTGGTGTAAAAGTGACAGAACCCTTTAATAAATTCTTTCTAGTTAGAAGACTCAAGCGACTTAGAGCTGGGACTTGAGAGAGTGAGCAGTGTGGCACTCTCCGTGGTACTGAACCATTTCTCCCTGTTTCGCCTGCTAAGCCTGGGAAACAATCCTGCAGACATTTTAAAGTCTAGCCACTAGAGAAATTTTTTAGCCTGTACATTTCTGATACTTCCTCTTGCTCCAGTCTTGGTTCTATTTAGTATCCCATTCTTGTTTTGTGTCCTTTATTCACTCAATAAATATTTAGGTATAACCTTCTCTGTGGTAGGCACTGTTCTAGTAAAGTCCTCAAATTCATTATTACAAAATGCTAATTATTATTATTTTTGCTTTTGTGTGAAATTTAGGTAAAAGGAACAAATTTTCTGACCAAAAATAACTTAGGGATTCCAGAATCCCTATTTTAGTGTTGTATTTTAGTGTTGTTGGTTTCTGGTCTAAAGGATGGGTCTCAATGAGAAGTGAAAACTTAGGGGGTGGACAGGGTTGGGGAGAGCAACAGGAGGACAATTGGGACAACTGTAATTGAACAGCAATAAAAATAAATAAAATAAAATGGCAGGTTTTATTTAAACAAAGAGGGAGCAAAGAGGATTGAATGATAAGCTCCTTTCCTAGAGATATCTACTCTGTCTTTGGTCATGGGACAAGATTAGTTATTCCTGTGGCTTTTATTTTCCATTCCTCAGGGCAGTGACCAGCAACTGTTTAGTCACCACAAGCTGTGAGAATCTGTGGATCTCATCGAAGACCTAAAGATACCTATTTATTTCCCAGACCCAAAGTTTGTTTCAAAATCTATTTGTTGATTCCACCTAAGTTGCATGACTTAGCTATAAGGTCATCTGTTGCTTTCTTGCATTGTCCCCAGACTAGATTTCATGATTGATTTCTTCTTTGCCTTTGACTTATTCAGATAGAAATATGTTAAGCTTTCAGAGAAACTTGACCATTACTCAGAGGCTGAAGGATTTTTTCATTACTTTTCATCAGCTGCTTAGGAATCAATAGCATTGGCTGTTTTTTGAAGTTGATACATTTTGCTTACTTAATTGTATGGATCATGTGTTATTTAAGAGTTATATATACATGATTTGACTTAATATTCTAATTCTATGGTATAATGTTATTACTTGCATTTAACATGTGAGTAAATGGATGTTTAGGGCAGTTAAGTAACTTTCTAGTGACCATAAAATTAGGAGTCAGGATTGAAGATTCGTATACCCAAGCCTCTCTGACATTAGAGTCACTGCTTTTAACTACCCTTGTTTTCTGCTTGCTTTAATATGCCCTTGCTTCCCATATAAAGCACCATATCAGAATACAGGAAGGGTTATTAACTTGAGAAATAGGAGATGTTTTGAAGTCTTTAGGGAAATACAAACAATATAGAATAAAAAGCTGAGTATGATTTTATCTGGCAGTTTTACAACGATGACATAAAATAAAGGGAGCAGTTTCTGAAGGCACCTATCTTGCTTTCTTGAAATATACTTGGTTTGGCACGTGCTCTGTTTTGGAACACTTAGTCCTGGTGGGATTTATTTGTGTGTGCTTTAAGTACATAGACTTCAACAATTTTTAAAAAATACTGGAGCTCTTCAGAGAAAAATCCAAGTCAAACATGTTTTTATTCAACAACTTTTGTTTATACCTAAACTTTTGAGAGGAATTTGTTACAAAAATGTGGTTGTAATACTAACTGAAGAAAGCCAAGCTAAAAGATGAAATTCCGTGGCTGGCAATTGTTGACTAGTTTTAGGGGGCACTTGCCAGTGGTCTGAGAAAACATTTTTTTTTCAATTTGCTGCAGAATTAGAACAGACTATGTTGACATTATATGCGAAGACCTATCCATTATTTCTTTTCAGAAATTCAAAGTGAATTCTCCTTGATAAATAATGCTTGTTACAGATTCTGTGAGGAAATGTGCACACTAAAAAACAAAAACAAAAACCCTCTACCAATATTCATAATCCCAACCAGCTGGAATGTTTCATTCAGTCCTTCATGCATACACACACAAACTAACTAATGTATGATTTTAAGTGTAATTTTGTATTCCAGCTCTTGACATAATGGTGACATTGTTTTATTTTATGTTTATATAATTTCCAGTGAAGTGTCATCTACTTTATTAGCCATTTGTATCTATTTTCAGTTGTCTCTTGTGTGTAAATGTATGTGTATATATGAGGGGGGACCCCCCCAAACCTGGAATTATTTATTTTAAAAAATTGTGTGTTTATTCTTACTTGTTTAAACTTCAGTTACCTTCAAAGTACTCTTCTTTTAATGCAATACAGCTATTGAGACTTTTTTCCACTGCTCAAAACAGTTTTTGAACTCATTGATTTTGATGCCTTTTGGTGTGCTTCTGTTTTTTTTTTTTTTTTTTCCACCTCTTCCACATTGGCAAAATGTTTCTCTTTGAGGACTTTTTCATCCAGGGAAACAAAAAGAAAAGTCTCTCAGGCTGAGGTTGTGTGAATAGGGGGGGTGGGGCACAGGGGTCATGCCGTTTCTGGTCAAAACCTGCTGAACACTCAGTGTGGTGTAGGCAGGTGCGCTTGTAAATCACCCATCATGAAATAGACAACGTCGTTGAAAGAGTCTTCAGGAAAATTCACTGAAGCTGAATGCAGCTTTTCACAACACCAGCTGGTACACCAATACACATAGGTTCCTAGAATCCTCATCTAGCTGGAGAAGCCTGTGCCACAAGGGGCCCGCCCTCCAGAAGATAATTCTGGGTTTTTGGGGTCCCTCACATATAATATTTTGTTTTAGAAAAAGATGCATTATATTTCTTTCAATACCATCAAAAATTACCCATCTTCTTGGGGAGCTTCTTTGGACATGTTAAAGTCTGATTTATTAGAACTAACTAAAGGAGAGGTCTATACAAAGAAGTAAATATTTTAAACAGTTTTTTGTACTGTATATAGCAACTGGAGGTACTGTACTTTTTCAACAATAATTTGATGTAATGCTGACCCTATGCTAATGAATAGATACAATTAATTTGGAAATGTCATTACATATTTGCCTGCAGTATCTTGAAATCTTTAAAATAATCCCTTAATAATTTAATTATGGCCCTAGTTTTCTCCTTTAATTTGCCTGACAAAATTTTTTAATTTTTTAAAGATCATCTCAGCTTAATCCAGATAACCCTATTAAATCAACATATCAAAAAAAACAATGAAACTTCTCTAGATCTTTGATTTTTATAGGAAATATAAAATCCATTCATATGATTAAAAAATAGAGCAGGTATCCCCAGCTGATGTAGCTCAGTGGATTGAGCGTGGGTCTGTGAGCCAAAGTGTTGCTGGTTTGATTCCCAGTCGGGGCACATGTGTGGGTTGTGGGCCAGGTCCCTGGTGGGGGATGTGCAAGAGGCAACCACACATCGGTGTTCCTCTCCCTCTCTTTCTCTCTCTAAAAATAAATAAATAAAATCCTAAAAATAAAATAAATAAAAAATAAAACAAAAGCCTGCCTTTTAGTGACCAAACTTCTCTACAACATATATCTCATTTGAGGGATTTTCTCTTAGGATGATCTTCACTGAATAAGAAAAAAATATCCTAATAACAGTTACCCTCTTGGAATTCGTATGTATTCTGGTAATTAAAAGTGCTTCATCTGTGTTAAGAAGTATGTATTTCTGCCAGCCAGGAGTGGAGCAAATGGCATTGTTCCCTCTTATACCCCTCCCCCACATAGAGTGCTGCAGTGCAGTGGCGTGGGCAGCTCCACCAGATGGATACCTAGGGCTCCACCCCTTACTACATAATAGGTATGCTGCGACAAAAAATATGGCCCAAATGAAAGAACAGATCAAAGCTCCAGAAAAAATACAACTAAGCGATGAAGAAGAGATAGCCAACCTATCAGATGTAAAGTTCAAAACACTGGTAATCAGGATGCTCACAGAAACAAATGGTTGAGTATGGTCGCAAAATAGAGGAAAAAGTGAAGGCTATGAAGAGTGAAATAAAGGAAAATGTACAGGGAACCAACAGAGATGGGAAGGAAATTGGGACTCAATGGTTTGGAGCAGAAGGAAGAAATAAACATTCAGCCAGAACAGAATGAAGAAATAAGAATTCAAAATAATGAGGAGAGGTTGAGAAACCTCTGGGACAACTTTAAATGTTCCAAAATTGAATCACAGGGGTGCTGGAAGGAGAAAAGGAAGAGCAAGAAATTGAAAACTTATTTGAAAACATAGTGAAGGAGAACTTCCCTAGCCTGGCAAAGGAGTAGACTTCTAGGAAGTCCCGGAAGCCCAGAGAGTCCCGAAGAAGTTGGACCCAAGGAGGAACACACCAAGGCACATCATAATTACATTACCCAAGATTAAAGATAAGGAGAGAATTGTAAAAGCAGCAAGAGAAAATGAGACAGTTACAAAGGAGCTCCCATAAGACTATCTGCTGGTTTCTCAAAAAGAACCTTACAGGCAAGAAGGGGCTGGAAAGAAGTATTCGAAGTCATGAAAGGCAAGGGCCTACATCCAAGATTGCTCTATCCAGCAAAGCTCTCATTGAGAATGGAAGGGCAGATAAAATGCTTTTCAGATAAGGTCAAGTTGAAGGAGTTTATCATCACCAAAGCCTTATTCTATGAAATGTTAAAGGGACTTATCTGAGAAAAAGATGATCAAAAATACGAGCAGTAAAATGACAACTCACAACTATCAACAACCGAACCTAAAAAAAGAAAAACAAAAATGAACTAAGCAAACAACTAGAACAGGAACAGATTCACAGAAAGAGAGATCACATGGAGGGTTATCAGTGGGGAGGGGGAGTGGGGAGGATGGGGGAAAAAGTCCAGAGATTAAGAAGCATAAATGGTAGATACAAGATAAACAGGGGGATGTTAAGAATAGTATGGGGAATGGAGAAGCCAAAGAACTTATATGTATGACCCATGGACATGAACTAAGGCGGGGGGAGGAATATACTTAAAAAGAAGTATGTATTTCTAAGAGTACTGATAGATTTAAATGACTCACAAAGTACCATAGGCTTTTTAGTCAACTTGATTTTCAGTGACTTTTTTTTCACTATACAACTTCTGATTCCAGGAAGTTTGGGAAAATTCAACGTCAAAGAAAAATATAAAATGTAAATGAACTGCCACTACCTGGATTAAATCTGGGTTAACATTTTCAGCTAAACTCATTTAGTTTCTTTTCTATGTAAATTTTTGTTCAATTACTTGTTAACAAAATTGGAATCCTATGGTGCATATTGATTTATAACCAGCTATTTTGTCCAACACCTGACAAAATTATTTTAGAAAAACCTTAGCACATTTTATAGATAAAACATACCTTGTTTCAATCTTTTTTATTCTGAAATTGCTATGACTGATGAGGTTGGTATTTTTCTTGTTTCTTGACCACTTGCCTTTGTTTTATTCTATTGGAAATTGTCTGATTGTAGCTTTCAGTCCCTAACAATGATTGGGTCACTTCTGTTTTTTTTCTTTTACCAGCATCAGGCATTTGTCTCATTCATTATTGTAACGTGTGATTTCTTACTTTTAAGTGCAGGGCGTTTGTTGGACAGACTATAAAGAAATGTTGCATGATTTCGTGGCTAGAACACAAACAATAGTTAAGATATCAGAGCCATGCGTTCAGCTCTGCCTTTGAGCTTTTGAATCTGCTTTATAAAGTCTCCGCACCTACCTTTGGTATCCTTAAACAGCGACAGAATCTTTATTACCAGCCTAACATGGAATTGGAAGAACTGATGAAATATTTTGTAAAATTTTGAGTTCACTGAAAGTGGTCAATTGTTACGGCAGTTCCTTGCATGCTTAACAATGCCGCCACTATTGCGCTACGAGGCTCACCCCCTTCCACACAGAGGCTCCACTTCCACAGAGATCTGATTAGTTGAGGGGAGTCTATTCTATTTTCTATTATCACTGGAGATTCTATTTGCACCGGACAGACATGCTCTGTGGGCAATCCTGACATTATGGGCCTATCCCGTGTACTATTCTCTGTAAAACTAACTTCCAGTAAAAATCCTGTATCAAAATGGATCACTTGTATTAATCAATTTTCATTACTTTTACTACCTTGTTGAAAGTAAATGTCAAGAAGAATTTATTCTCCACATTCATAGCACATTAGAGCCCTTCTCTGCTAATACTTTCCAAATGTGTATAATGCTCTTACTCTTCGTCATATATTATACTGAGTCTCCTTTTTGGAAAAGATTCTTTTAGCTAATCATGTCTTCACAGATAATAATACAAGCAATTTACCTCCATTTTACTATTTTCTTCTGACTTCATTCTGCAATTCTCTACTGATAGAAATAACATTTATTGCTCCACAAAGATTGAATGTTGCTGAGAGTGGAAGAAATATGCTATTAAAAATACCTTCTCCTCCATGTTCTAATCCCTTGTACATATGGGCATGTTCTGGGATTTGCATTTGTTCACAGAGCTAAGAAATTGAAAGCCACGGATTGAAATGCTTTTTTAAATAGTAGTGCCCCGCCCCTCAAAGACACAGGGATGAGTTGGTTTTCACAAGGAGTTATTTATATGCTGGTATTTCTGATGCTTCTTAATTCTCTCCTCTGAAAAAACTCATTCTTAGCATGTCTATAAGCACTATAATTATAAAATCACAATCCCCTGCTTCTATCTTCAATGCTCGTGTTGCATTGATTAGCAGCTTGAGAGAAGTCAGCAACCTGTAAACCCAGGAACAGGAAGAGCATATGTCTCTAGGAAAGTAACATCAGAGTGATTAATAAAACTGGTTGTTTCCGGGATTACTCCAAATGCAGGATGCAACATGGATCTGTCATGCTTGAGTGAATGTTGGATTTCATAGAATGTCAAAGATGTTCTGCTTTTCATATTCAGATTTTAAATAAAAGGAAATAAACTATCAGTGGCCTTTTTGATGTTTGGGGTCAACTGTGGGAGGTCACCCGTGACAATGTTTGTTGCCTTTTGTCAGAAAAGTAGCACAGAAGAGTGAGTCCCCTTGGCTGAGCATTTGGGTATTGCTCACATAGCACCTGATGCTAATTTGGGAGGGTTCACAAGTGTCGTGAATCATGATTCAGAATGATACATGGTATACTAACCTTTTCTCTTTTTGTTGAATACAGTCTGATCTGCTTGTGAGAGAAATATTCTGAAAATAAACCAAGGACTGGAATCGGTGAACCTAGTTTTCTCTAGAGGTCAAGATATTTTTTAAAAAATAGAAAAAAATACAATAAAAAAGGAAAAACTTCTTTCTTCTGTATGCTTGCAGTTATCACCTTTCCACAGATTTGTGAGATGCCAAGGCTGGGGAAGACTTCAGAGTTCATTAGTTAACATTCTAATTTTATGGCTGAGAAAACTGAGGACTAGAGACTAGAATGGTTACCCAAAGCCACACAGATGTCAAGCTGGCCATAGAACTCAGGTCTTCTCTTTACCCTCCTACTCAGTTTTGCTAGAAGTTTATCCTAATTTGAATAAACTTAGACATCACGTTGGATAACTTTTGGATTTGCTAAATCCTTAGCACATCCTTTTTACTTCACTTCCAACATGAATCCTCTGTCTGTTTACCTCTCCGTCCACGCTGTTACCCACCAAGATCTTATACTGCGAACACTGAGATGGTGTCATGACTGACCTTGCTGCTTCCATAACCTCCCACTATTCATTCCATAGAAGCAAAACAATCCTCTTCAAAATGTTAGCTGGAACACAGTTCTCCTATACTTACAACCCTAGGATGGCTTTCATTGCACTTAGAATGAATCCCTAATTTCTTTCCATGACCTGAAGGACGGCTCTGCATGACAGGTCTCCTGCCTTTCTCTGGGACCTCACCTCCTTCCTCTGACCCTTGTGCGCTATGCTGCAGCCTCTCTGGCCTTATCATTTCCCCCCAGACTGAAGGCAGGTTCTCATCTCAGGGCCTTGGTGTTTGCTGATCTGTCTGAAAGTCCCAGGTGTGCATGTCTTTCAACCTATAAAGAGCCATATGGCCCTTCTGCTGAGAGGTTCCCATCCTTGCCTTCTCTCCCAATTGCTTCCATTATGCTATATTTTTTCCTATGGCACTAACCCCAATTTAATTATATCTTGATCTATGAATTGTCCCCAACTAGATTGCAAAGTCCATGAGGGGCAGAGGTCTTGGTATCTGGTTCATAGCAGTATTCCAGCAGCAGCAGCAGGAGATCTGGAAATAGTGATGAACCAGTGTGTGTTTGTTGAATGAATACATAAACTTAAAGCCCAGTTCACTGATATTGGACTCTGTATGGAGTTTTGAGAGTTTTGGACAAATATAAAATATGCTTCCAAATTTCTCCACCTGCGTAGTGTAACCTTTGCTCACTTGGTCATCTGAGATAACTTGTAGTCGGCATCCTTTGTAGTCATTACTCTCATTCATGCCTGTTAATGCAAAAAAGGAGTGGGCATGTCTGCTGTCCATCACAAAAACTCTCCTCAGATTGAGTCAAATGCCCCTGTCATGCCCACTGTTCTGACCAGAACCCCTCCTCCTGTGAGAAACAGGGAGCCACAGAAAGAGATAACCCATGATCTATATTAGAACCTATTATATGTCTCTATAAAAAAAAGATTTTAAAAAAATATTTATTTAGTTTTAGAGAGGGAAGAGAGAGAGAGAAAAAGAGAGAGAGAGAAACATCAATATGTGGTTGCTGGGGGGCCATGGCCTGCAACCCAGGCATGTGCCCTGACCGGGAATCGAACCTGCGATGCTTTGGTTCGCAGCCTGCGCTCAATCCACTGAGCTATGCCAGCCAGGGCAAAAAAAAAAAAAGAGAGAGATTTTGTTTTTAGCAACTGGCTCATGTGGTGCTGGGGCTGGCAAGTCAGAGATCTGTAGGGCAAGCCTGTGGGCTATAAACTCAGGGAGGAGTGGGTGCTATTGTCTTGAGGCAATTTTTTTTTTCTAGGAAACCTTAGAGTTTGCTCCTGAGGCCTTCCAACTGATTAGACGAGGCCCACCCATACTCTCAAGGGCAATCTCCTTCACTTAAGGTCAATTCAGTGGAGATATCCCAGAACACTTCCATTCATGTCTGAGTAACAACTGGGTGCTGTGGCCCAGTCAGGCTGGTGTGGGAGGCTATGAATGTGCAGGGTTGGAAGCGGGAAGTGCTCCTCCTGAGACCCACTGCTACGGCTGGGCCTGCTGTCGCTGGGTCACACTGAAGAGCAAAGCTTTAGTTTGTTTTGTGGCAGAATTCAGACTGTCAGAGTTCAGTGTCATACTTTTGATTCTTAGTTTTTGTGTAAAATCGTTTTATTCTCACCAAAAGGCTTTTGAAAGAAATATTGATTTACTTGCATTTTTATGTATTGGCAACATTTTAGAGTACCTGGGATTTATCTGTCTATAATAAAAATAAAGTCTGATCGAAGTATATAAAATTGAATGAAATATTTTCTTATGTGTGCTTTAAATTAACTGCAGTATTTAGGATATTGTAATATTTAGTCATGTAGGAATAGAAAAATTTACAAAGACTGTTTTGATGATGGTGGTTTTAATTGTTTTTTTAACATTGAATTTTACTTCTCATGAGATTTACATAGCTAATTATTGCAGATAAAATAGCATAATTTGTTATGTTTTGTTCAAGCTAAACCTACCATGTCCATTTTGTAAGCAGAAAGCTTCCTTATTATTTTTTTTAAGAAGTGAGTGCCATTTCTACTCCCAGTGCACTATAGACAATTATGGCTCCACTAGTATTCCTGTATAATATTGTGAAAGAATCTGGCTGGAAACGTTGAAGTGAAATACACAATCACTTTCCATATTAATGCCTGCCAATCATTCCCAGCATTGCCTTCTGAGGGCACAAAGAACCAGAGTTAATTTTGAAACATACTTATGGAAAAATGATAATGTTAGAAAGTTTAGCTGGAGCAAATCATACACAATCATTATTAACTTGAAATAAATAATTTGTATTCAGTAAATTGCCAAATCTTAGATTTAATAGTCCAAATGGAGAGGTTCATGATAATGATTTAGAGGTAGGCCATACATGCAATCAACTAGAATATTATGAATTGTTAAGTGCTTAAATTTACTTGTTGCTTAATTATAAATATAATTTCTACATCAAACAGCAATGACTTACATGAGTAATTAGATTATAAGTGAAAACTGCTACTAAGCTAAATAAATTATTGTCATAGAGCATCCATTTATAAGCTAGTTTTCTTACCTCTAGCATCATTTAAAAATTAATTATGCTGCAAATATATTGATGTTCCATAATTTGTTCACATTCCCATCAATATGAAGTTCATTCCATAGTAATGTAAAAATAAAAAAAAACCTGTAGAACAATTACTTCTGCTTCAGAGAATATGGATTACCTATCTTCTGGTAAGATGCCATAATTTATTTAGATATCTGCATTTCTTGCATTGATTTAAAACATTACCCAACCTAAATCCTCTCATCTTTGCTAATTCCTGGGGAAAAGAAACACCTTTAATTTTAATCAAATACACATTTACCATCAATAATACTGTGAAACATAATAACTAATCCATTGTTTTGATTGTCAGAGACACATTAATAAAAGACTTTATTTGAACTTAATACAGTAAATTAAGTGGTACATGGAGGCTATAACCATGTGATCTTGTTTTCTGATGAGTCCAGCCCATTAATGTGCAAGTAAAGGTGTTTGTAATCAGTTTAACAGCTTTCTGAACTTAATATACACTGAATTGTGTTTTTTTTGTAAAGAATTTAGTAACTTTTAGAGACTTCAATACAAGTGTTGGCATTGGTTGCACAAAACTTTCTACATAATATATGGGACACAACCTTGGGCCATATATTCAAGGAAATCTATCACAATTAAAGGGGAAATACTTTGTCAAACTCACTTGTTTTCACCATCTAATTGCCTTAAATGCCAACCTCATTCTGAGTGGGCACTTTACCTTGGCTTGCCTCGGAGAACAGGAGACGACTGTTAACTGCCTCTTAACTTCCTGTCAGCATGGCAGAAATATTTGCGTTAATCTGTACCCTCCTCTTGGCTGCACTCTCAGCTTCACTGTGCTGCTGCTGGAGCATGTGGAGGTTTAAGTGTTCAGTGTGACAGCTCCATGAATAATAGGAGATTGTTATTTCCGGAGTGGTGATGGTTTTTGTTGAAGTCACCTTTTGTGGTAATTTCTTTTTATTCATCCCTAGATGGCAAGTACAATGAGGGCAGAGTGGATGGCTAAATCCTTGTCCATTATTGTTTTCTGTTCTCAAGCTATCACAGTGCTTGATTCAGAATAAGTGCTCAATAAATATTTATGGAGGGAAAGAAGGAACGAGGGAAGAGGGAGAAAGAGAAAGAAAAATTCCTAAATATTTATACTCTTAAGCCAAAAAGAAAACAACTATGGATTTGAATGATAAAGAATAAGCTCTCCTTTTCAGAGAGTTGGTGAATCAGTGAGCTCATTTTTCTAAGTAAGGGGAGGAAGGCAGTCATAGTACACGAGATCGTGAATGGACGTCTGAGATCATTGAAACTGCTCCTTTTATAAACAATACAACAGAGGCCAAGACTGGCTTTCATGTAACTGACCTGCATCAGGGGTAGTATCTAGACCCATGTTTCTGGATTCTCGGCCTTGCATTCAAATGTTCTTTCTTTTATATTATTACAATAGTAACGCACACTTACTATACAATATTTTAAGAAGACAGATAAGAAGAAAAAACCAGAGACAGAGAAAGAAAGACACTAATAATCTCACCACCTAGAAGGAAATATAATTTATATTAACATTTTGATTTATATTCTAACCATTTAGAAATTGGTACTATAGTTTTTGTTGTTGATGCAACAATAGCCTTCAGAATGGTAAAATGCAGGGAAGAGTCAAGCATTAAAGAAGCATGGAGGGAAAAATGAGGAGCGGCTTCTGTTTTGTCCTTCCTCACCTATATTCCCATCTGTGTACAGTTTGGGTTTATATTATCCATATAAAAGTGTCCAGACCCACAAAGAATTTTTATACAAGTGTATTGAAGTTTGAGCCAAACTGATGACATGCCAGGAAGAAGGATCTCACCTGCTGTGGAGAAAGACAGTTTGCAGTTTCTTTTATGCATTTTGAATGAAGGAGGGAAGAAGGTAAGGAAGACTACACAAAAGTGGGAGAAAGCAAGGTGGGATTGGCTTACAGGATAGTTGACAAGATTATGTGTTCTCTTGAGGGTGGTGAAGCTCCAGAGGGGTCAGAAAATGATGATTACTTGGGCATTTCAAAGGCGCGTCTATCTAGATACACAAGAAAATGGACAGGGCTTGCTCAAGGCAAGTAAACCTTTTAATGAAGAAGTTACACTTGTAGGTCCGGGACATAACTACCCCCTAGGACCTGCCCAGTTAGGAATTTACGACCAGGTCACCCTGTGGGGTTACTTTCAGTTGGGTTTACTGCAGTGCCCCCTTTTCACCCACAACACCTTTTTCTATTGCATACATGCATGCATATGTGTTTATGGTTCACATGATGGAACAGAAAGACAGAAGCAGAATTACGAAAAAGGGAGGCAGTTTATTTAATAGCAAAGGAGACAAAGTGTTCTCCACAGAGAGCTACACAAAACAGCGGGCAGCAGAACATATTTCTGATTTTAGGTGCAACGTTTGGCCTCACCAAAGTCCTCAGTGGGGTGCACATCTACCAATCCCAATATGCTCGTAGGATCAAGGCAATGAGAGCCTAACTTTGATTAGACCCGGGCACTAGATGGTTTCTGTTCATAGACCCTTTGGACAGTTACGTGAACGTGGGCTTTAAGCCATCTACTTACCAAGTGAGGAGCTTGGAGTGCTTACATGGTTGATTATTATCTGGTGGGAGCATTTATAAACCATCCCCAGCACACCCTGCTTCCAGGGAGGCTGGGTAAGTGAAGACCAATTAGATCTCCACTTACGTTTCCAATAGGGTTCTCAAATTTAATATATCGAAGCCCCAACTCTTGATTTTCTCCCAAACCTGCACTGGGCTAGATCTTCCTAATCTTTGTGAATACAAATTTCTTTCAGTCACCCACTTACTTAGGCCTGAAAAATAGTATTCATCCTCGACTTCCCTGTTTCTCTCCCACCCCACATAGAGTTTCTCATGAATCCTTTTGTCTCTATCTTTACACTGCACATACAAATTAACCACATCTCATCACTTCCACCCCCATCCTTCCAGTCTAAGCCATCATTTTTCCTTGGATTATTGCAATACTACCCTGAACTCCCCATTTCCACTCTTATCTCACTAGTCTTTTCAACGCCAAGCGGCCGGAGTGAAATGAAGTAATGATGATGGCAAACACTCACACAGAATGTCTGTGTGTCAGGTGCTGATGAAGCCCTTTGTGTCTATTGATTTACTTCATTTAACATTCATTCATTAATTAATTTTATTATTCACTTATTTAATGATTAATTACCTAAACTTAGTAACTTCTATACTTATTTATTAATTAACTTATATGGGCCTCAAAATAATTTCTGTGATACTTTTGAGCCTGAATCATTTTGATAGAAACCATGTTCATAGATATCACATCTTATTAAATAAAATTATTTCCTTATTATTTTTTGGCGTTTTGTTTTGTTCTTTAGATTTTTCAGAAGCATGTTTATTTTAGCGGTATTTCCAAAGAACCAACTTTTAATTTTATTGTCTAATTTTTTAAAATTTATAAATATCTACTTTTATCTGTATTATTGTTATTATTGGTTTCTCAAGATGACCACTTAGTTGACTTATTTTCAGTTTGCTTAATTTATTATGGATGTATTTAAAGCTACTTATTTTCTTCCAAATGCTTCTTTGGACAAATTTCACAAATTTCACTTTGGACAAATTTCACATCACTTTCATTTTTAGTAGCCTATAATTTAATTTTTTTTCTCTTTAAATCAAACATTATTTAGGAAAAAGATTTTATTTCCAATGTCCTGATTTACTTTTCCTGTCATTTTGTAATTGACAAAGTTCTAGTTCAGTGTTATCAGATTATATATTTACTTTGAAATACATACATGTCTATTTATATATTATTTCATTTCTGATGATAGTAACGGCACACTTGCTTTGTGCAAGTTCATGTTTGGAAAATATTTTCTTAGCTTTTAATTTCACAGCTTAGTTTCCGTTGTTTGTCGTGCAAACATATGTAGCTTTCTCCCTACTCAGTCTCAGAATTTTAAACAGGCTAACTTTAAGACATAACAAATTGAGTAGATTCTTTAGCCCATTCACGTTTGTTGCATTTCATGATATTTATATTTAATTATTTCCTCTTAGCTTATTTTTTATTTTTACTACTTCTCCCCCATATTTTCCATACTACTATTTTTTTACTGATTAAGATTGTTGTGTTGTTTCTGTTTCATCTTTTTTCCTCTAGTGAACTTTAAAATTTGCTGCTTGTTATTTTTTAGTGGCTACCCTTACAATTTTGAGAAATAAATGTAAACACATTTTATGACCATGTGTAGATTTGATTAAAAGTTAATCAGTACTAATACCTTCCCTTGAACAAGGCTTTATCCTTAATATACTTTCCCTTTATTTCATCTGTTTTTAAGTAATCTGATATGAGGTTCATATTTTGTCATTATTTTGTTTTTAAATTTAGCAACGGCTTTATTTTAGGCACAAACGTTAATCGTTTTATTTGCTTCCTGCTGTTTTATATTACTCATGTCTTTCTCTTTCTTGGGTTATTTTTTCTTTTGTGTTATTCAGTATTTTTCAGTACATGCCCATAGGTATAAAACATAAGCATTTTTCTATGTCAGCCTCCTTTATAGTTAATTGAGCCCTATGCTGAATTTTGGCCAGTAGAACGAGAGAAAAGTCATATAACACTTCCGGGCCTTGCTCCTAAAATACTCCCCAGGGAGGAGGTGAAGAAGAGACAGTATGCCTTCTCCATGTTCCCAGCACTGGATTTCTGGCAGGATGTAAAGAATCCAGAGGGAGATGGTGAGTCATAGCTGTTGGCCGAGCTGCTAGAAGTAGGATACTGGATCCCTGAATGACTGGGGACAAAAATCTCCCCTTCCACGTCACCTCCCACCAACCTCCAATAGACTGTGATGCATGTGAAAATAAATTTTACTGAGACTTCATCGTTTCATGTCATGTGATTCAATAATTAGCCTATTCTAGTAGGTAGGTTTGTTTTACTGGCCGTTATTATCCCTCATGCATTTGTTGATACTCAGTTTTCTGTTTATATTTGTCATTAAGGGTCTAAATGGCAATTTGTTTTTTATTCTTTGAAGATTACTATTTATGCACCTACCTCTTATGGTGGAAGGGGCCTGCTGGGTTTTGGGGCCACTAAATGCTCTACTTTTCTGACCTTACTACTCTTTTTTAGAATTTTCTGGAGTCAGGACTCTTCACCCACCACCTCTGCCTTTAACTTCAGTCTCGTGAATTCAACTGCCGCTCAGTGCATTCAGCTTCAATGTCTGATAGGCCTCTCAACGGTGGCTGGCCCCAAGCTGAACTCCCACTGCAGGGCAGGTCTGCTTCTCTCCCAGCGCCCCATCTCGGGAGACGATTAAGCCATTCACCCTGTGGCTCACGCCAGCGTCAGATGCATCCTCGTCTCCTCCCTTTCTGCTACATTCTACACCCAATACAGGAGCAAGTTAGGCCCCTGTCAGCTTGACCTTCAGACCAATGCCATGTCTGACCGCCTGTCACCACGCATCCCTAATCCAGGTCACCATGATCTTTCACCTATTCTAGTGCAGTAGCCTCCAGTATGGTCTCTTCCTTCCATTATTTCCTCCCTCCTTTTATTTACTCAGCAGCCTCAGAAAATGTTTTAAAACATATATCATGTCACTCCCTGCAAAAAAAAAAGTAAAAACTTTCTAATGGCTTTCCAGTAAACTGACAATAAAATTCAAAGTCCTTATCATGAGTAGAATGGCCCTACATTGTCAAGCACTTGCCCACTCCTCTGATGTCATTTTCTGTCATTTCTTTGGTTTGTTTCTTATTGTTGTGCAGTTACGGTTGTCCTGCCTTTGCCCCATTGCTCACCCTTACCCCGTACCCCTGACTCCCACAGTCAATCCCCTCCCCATTGTCTATGTCCACGAGGTCTCTGTTTGTGTTCCTTTCCTTTCCCCTTCCTCTAGTTTCCCCTGTTATCCCTTCCCCCCTCCCCTCTGGTCACTGTCAGTTTGTTCTTTATTTCCATGTCTCTGGTTCTATTTTGCTCATTTGTTTGCTTTATTGATTAGGTTCCACTTATAGGTGAGATCATATGGTATGCATCTTTCACTGCCTGTCTCATTTCTACCATCTCTATCATTTGCACTGCCCTTCTTGCTGCTTTTGGAAGTAATTTTCCATCTCAGGGCCTTACACTTTGTGTCCTCAGTCTCAGACTCTGTCCCTAGATATCGCTTTAACTGGGTCTCACACCAGGTGTACCTCCCCAGAAAAGAATGACTTCTTACCTACTTACCATTCACAGCCATTCATTATTTCCTTCCCCTTTCTTCTCCTTCTCCTTTTTCTTTTCCTCCTCCTGCCCCCTTCTCCCCTTACTCCTCCTACTTCCCCCCTCCTCCCTTCTCCTTTCTCCCTTCTTCCTTCTTCTCCTCCTATTCCTCCTCCTTCTTCTTTCTCCTCCTTCTCCTCCTTTTTCTCCTGCTTCTTCTTCATAGGGCAGAACATTGCCTCGTGTGATCAATATAGTCTTATTTCCTTATTTTTGTTCTTTCTCACCAGAATGGAAACATGACCAGGGTAGGACACTTCTTCACACGGGTGTCCCCCAAGGCTGCTGAATCATTTTGCTACTTAACAGCTTCAGAGGGAATATTGGTTGCAGGAGGCAGTATTTAAAACGACTGCATGAAGGTTTTGCTTTCCTGTGATTGCTGGCATCAGCTCATTCTTTTCTTTATTTTTCCTCTCTTGCCTTGGTGGAGATTCTGAACATCTCAAGTGCTGTGATGCTTCTCTCTACAGTCTGGCTAGGAGCCTTCCTGAGGCAGATGGTTAACTTGATTTAGAAAGTGGGTTTCAGGACTTCATTCTAATGATAAACACTGTGGCCGCTAGTCACAGAATAAACAAAGGCGTTGGAGAAGACAGCAAACTCGCCAGCTGTTCACACTGTGATCCTTTCATAATGAGCCTGCTTACTGCTTCTTGACTGTGTGAATTGGCTGCGACTGAGTGAGGGCTGTCTCCTATACAGCTTAACTGGAGTTCCTTTAGAGAGAACTGACCTTACTTGTAGTAGATTTCTCCTATGTAAGTTTGGGCTTTCATATTTTCTCTACTTCTATTTCTCCATTAGTTGATCCCATTTACATCAAGGATTGCCCACCCCCCAAATTTATCTATTGATAGACAAATTTCCCCAAATGATAGCATGAACTTACTATAAAATATGATTTTTCCAAGTTTCAGGGAGATTTGGGATAGGAAGGGTGATAGGTGTGTGTGCCTGGTCCACACTTAAATTCTCTCTCTTTTGGTTCTACTGCATGCTCTTTGTTTGATTTTCTGTTTTATGGTTTACTAAATGTAGCTCAACATCCCCTTAATCACTAGTTTTATTTGATAGGATTGTGCTGCTCTCTGATAGTTTAGATAACATACAAAAACTGTGGACTGTGCTCCTGATTAGAACAGTATGAAAACCATTGGAATGGGTTTGAGGGTGGGAAAGTTTATCAAGAAGAGACTTATTCAATGTGACAAAAGAAATGTATGAATGTTCTCAGTATTGAGATGGCATACACATTGTTTAGACTGCTAAATAGTTCCACTGATTTCCTCTTTTCTTTCTTTCTTTTTGGCTGTATTAACGTATATGTTGAATTAAGTACCTTAAACTGTGAGATATTTGCGAGATTGCATATCTCTGTACCCCTACAGTTATTTCTTTAAACGTTGGTCATTTCTGCCACTTGGGAATCTAAAATCGCTTCATGATTTCCTCGATAAAAATAGAACATGTGGGGGCTCAGAGCATCACATACACCTCGTATACAACAGCTGTGAGATCTCAGGCTCCATGGTGGATTATAGGGTATTTTTGAACCTTGATAGAATGTAGGATTAGTAGCTTAAATATGGAGTACTAAATATTACAAATGTTTAAAACACTCGATCTTGGAATTAATTAGAAAAGCAAAAGTGAATACACTTTGAGGAGTTGGTGTGTATGAAGGTTACCTGGAGGACTTTTTAACACAAATTGCCGGGCCCATCCCTAGACTTTCTGATTTATGAAGTCTGGCTGGGGCCTGAGAGTGTGTGCTTTTGACAGGTTCCCAGGTGATACTGATGCTGCTGGCCCAGGGGCGACACTCACTGGCCTGCTGACGAAAGGGGCCTCCCGCGGGGACTTCTAGGGACAGCTTAGTGACCACTTCTTGTTCTGAAGCCCGATCACCTACGTACGTTGTGGAATTTCATTTCACTTCACTTCACTTCATTTCCCCCTCCTTCCACTCTCCTTCCCTCTTCCCCTCCTTCTCCCTCTTGTCATTTTTGGTGTCTTGCCTCTCAAGATCTGCACTATATTTTTAAAAATGTTTTCAGTTACATTTAACACTCTTCTTCATTAGCTTCCGAGGCACAGCAAAGAGGCCAGAATATCATCGCACATCCACAGAGTGGTTTTTCTGCTGCGCCAAGCACCCACCGGTCCCCTGATCTGTTTATCACATTATTCCCTGTGCTGTCATCTACATCTTTGTGGCTGTTCCATGACTACCAACTTGTACTGCTTAATTCCTTCACCTTTTCCACTCAGCCCCTCAACCTTTCTCCCTTCTGACAACTGTCATTGTTCTCTGTATCTATGAGTCTGTTTTCATTTTTTTTATTTTGCTTATTAGATTCCACAAATAAGTGAGATCACATGGTATTTGTGTTTCTCTAACTTATTGCACTTAGCATAATAACCTCTAGGTCCATTCCAGCTATTGCAAAAAGTAATGTTCACTCTTTTTTATAGCTGAGTAGTATTCCATTGTGTAAATGTACCATAGCTTTTTTATCCACTCATCTGCTGATGGACACGTGGGCTGCTTCCAAATCTTGGCTATTGTCAACAAGCAAGTGCTGGTGAGGATGTGGAGGAAAGGGAACCCTCATGCCCTGTTGGTGGAAATGCAGGTGGGTTGCAGCCAGGATGAAAAACAGTATGAAGTTTCCTCAGAAAAATTAAAAATGGCACTACCTTTTGACCCAGCTATTTCACTTCTGGGAATATATCCGAAGAAACCTGAAACACTAATTTGAAAAAATATGTGCACTCCTATGTTTGTTGCAGAGTTATTTATAATAGCCAAGATTTGGAAGCATCCCAATTGCCCATCAGTAGACCAGTGGATAAAAAAGCTGCAGTACAATATTTGGCCATAATGAAAGAAAGAAATCTTACCTTTTATAGCAATATGAATGGACCTGGAGAGTATTATGCTAAGTGAATTAACTAGCCAGAGAAAGGCAAGTATCGTATGATTCCATTTATATGTGGAATCTAATGAGCAAAATAAACCAATAAAATAAAAATAGACTCAGATACAGAGAACCGACTGACAGTTGTCAGAGGGCAGAGGAGTTGAGAGGTTGTGTGAAAAAGTAAAGGGACTAAGCAAAAAATAAAAACAAAACATTGACACAACTGTATATTGATGACCAGAGGAAAAGGGGTAGGGAAGAGGTAGGGGAGGGTAAAGAGGGGTAAATGGTGATGGAAGGTGACCTGAGTTCTGGTGGTGAGCACACAACACGACACAACATACAGATGTGTGTCATAGAATTGTACACTTGAAGCCTATGCAATTTTATTAGCCAATATCACCCCAATACAGTCATTAAAAATAAATAAAAACAATAAAATGTTATTTTTTGAAAAAAAAAATACCAGGTATAAAATTGAATTGTCCCTTGTTAAAAAAAATTCTATGAGAGCTGCTAGTTAGAAGGTTATATCTCCTGGCATGCTGTACCTCTAAATAATCCTTGCATAAATTTTCTACCAAAGCTGACAGAGCTTCCCCCAGGCCTAAAGAACTTGGCAAATGTTGTAGAAACATAGACAACAATGAAACTGTGTGGGAAGGATTTTGCTTTAGGGGTTCCTAAGAATGTTCTCTCTAACACTGCTGCACTTCCCATGTTGGAACATGACTTTTGTCCCTCTGTCATTTTCTGCAGTCTTGCAAAGCCTTACAGTGGAATGCTGAGCCTTGGCCTAGACATTAGATGGAGAGTCAGTTAGTGGTGATGAACCGGAAGTGTTCCGCCGAGGTGACCAATTACAGAGGACTAGAGGTGCTCTGCTACATGATCTTGGTCATCTTCTAACTTATGAAATTATTGAATGGGGACCATTGATAGGGTCATGAAACCTCCTGTCATGTATCATTTATTACACATCATGTAGAGAGCAGGACCAATAAAATGGCACGGGTCCAATCAAGATAGCATAAAGTATGTAAAACAAAGTGGAGTCACTCATGTCAGCCACGATGGCTGTCGGTCAGCCATGACACTTGGTTCAAGAAGGAAAATACCTAAGTCAGAGCAGACACATTTGGCAAGGAGATATACCTAAGATATCTGCACATGTGATCAGAATACCCATGTCTGCAGAGCGGGACCACCCATAGATAGGCCCCTGGGCAAATTCCCCACTTGGCATCAGGGGTGCCAAAACATTTATCAAAAGACCCCAGAGGGTGGAGCCTACCACTCTCAAGGTGTAACTGAGGCAGGCTCCAGACCACTGCTGAGGCAGCGGAGCTCCACACACCAGAGCGCTGCTCCACGCCCCGCTGATCTCCCTGGGCATTGGCTGCAAAAGGCGCTCTGCTCTGCTGGACTGAGGACTTTGTCTGCCCTGCTGCCCACCTGGCTCTGGGGATCCTTCCTTGTAAGATGCTGACAACTTCCTTGTCCTCCATGCTGTCTCCTAGACCTGCAGACTGGAGACCCTGGGGCTTGGGTTCATTATCCTCCACTGATTGCTGTGTGTGTATGTTATATTTCTCTTAGATTATTAGAGTGTGAGTAGGATATTAATGTATGATGGTGTTCTATTTTGAGTGAACCTGCATTCAATAAAAGCTGAGTGAATAGCACAGTTACTGTATGTGACTCTTGTCTATTCCTTGGTGCCAGGCTCCTCAGCAGGCAGCTAACTGAGCAGTTGCCCCGCTGATTTATAGGAAAGACTCTATAATGGACATATGTTCATGACACATAAAAAGTCAGAAATGAGAGGGAATTTGCAAGGGAGAAATATGCAAGTAGATATATTAGAAAATCTTTATATTTACTTTTTTCTTTCCCTAAAAGTTATTCAATGTGTAATCTGTTAGAGCCAGGGTGTTTTACCTATACATTTAATTATTATATAATAATCTTATAATATAAACCCTTCCTTATGTCAACAATGATGAGGCTAATGAGGACATGTCAGCTCATGTGAGGCTAGGCTCACTTGTTCCATTTCTAGACCAAGAAAATTTGCTTCATGTTTCATCCCCTTTTCCAGTTTTTTCTTTATTCTGTGTTTAAACTTTCTCAGCACTGTGGCATGTGATGAAAAAATGGAACTGTTTTCCTATTACAAACAAAAACATTATGCATCCTGCAAAACAAAAGTTGTTCCTTTTAATTTGCATCGTATGTGAACATGTTTCAAATTTGTGTAAGCTCATTTACTTTAAAATCGGTTTCATCATTTGAAATTTCTTTGTAATGTATTCCAGTGAACACAAATTAGAAGTCTTATTTTTGTATATCCACTCCCCAGAGAATCACCCCTGTATATAAATAATATTTATTTAATATCTTTAATCAATTTCAGGAGTCCTTTCTTCTACATATTAGGCTGAAATACTTTTTAAATGCTATCAGTCATATTTTATTTTACATTTTCTTTTTTATTGAATTCATTGGGGTGACACTGGTTAAAACAATTATATAGGTTCAGACATACAGTCTAAAACATGTTATCTGTATATTGTGTGTGCAGCTCACCAAGTCAAGTCTCCCTCCATCACCATTTACCCCCTTTATCTACTTCTACCCCCTACCACCATGATGATCTTATAATCTGGTAATTGCTGTACTGACCTTGTGGAGAAACCACTGATTTTGATGTTACTGCTTTTTGTGCTTGCAAATAAGTAATTACTATGGATGCTACTAGAAAGATAGTTATCAAACCTATTTCAAAAAAAGAAAAAAGGAAGCTTCAGTTCAACTTGTAGAAATTTTTGAAGTCTTTCCATGACATTGAGGAAGAAGAGTCAAGGTCGCCTCTGTGATTCACTTTTTAGTACATATTTATAGCCAGGTGCTGGGTCAAGTTAAATTGGAATGATTTTTGACATGATTTAATCTTGATTCATCTGGATTCATATTAAAATGGCTTTTATATTTTTATATTTTAAGACTTCTTCCATCAAATAGATTTAATGGTGTTGTATGAGGAAAACAATACACTAACATTTTATCTGCTATTGTATAGTCTGTATGTTATTTGAAATTCTTGAAGAGTTTTTAATGATTAAAATACAAAATAAAATGTGTCAGGTATTTTTGAAAAACATGTAACATCTTTTAAAAAGGCAACTGAATTTCTAGACTCAGTATACTGTAGGAATTCAGTGGTATATCTTGGCCTCTACCTCCAGTTTTGGAAATGTGATTTTTAAAATTTTAAATAGTATATAGTTTAAGATAATTCCCACTTTGCATTTATTACTGACCACACCCTCTTAAAGAAAGTAGTTTCTTTCCCCAAGCTTTAGCAAACTGTTCGTATATTCTACTCCCTACGCAGTTGTTAGATCCTGGCTTTGGTAGAATTCAAAGAAATAGCACTACTGACAGTGAGTTATAACTACTCAATGGTCAATTTCCCTCCTATTTGATTTCAAGTCTTAATAATTGTTCTTAAAAAATAAAACAAAAAGGTAATAAATTAAGTGATCAGGGCAAGTTTGATCCCTCTAGAAATGGAACAACTGAGCCTAGCCTCACATGAGCTGACCTGTCTTAATTAGCTTCTTAGTTGTTGACATAAGGAAGGGTTTATATTATAAAAGTGTTATATAATAATTAAATATATAGGTAAAAATTCAAGATCATGTTGAATTGTCACAGCTCCAGTTATATTTTCACTTCAAATTTCTGTGTCTATAACCCTTCTTAACCAGTTCTTCACAGTGTGTGCAATAAGCTGCTTCCAAGAGAATGGGTCAGGAAGGCAGGGATGCCTTGAGGAGTCACATGTCATACTTCCTTTGCGTGATGGCAGTGTAAACTTTATAAATGTGGTCACTTGCTATTAGGAAATATGAGATTCTGGGGCAGAGAAGTGATTGTCTAGTTCTCACAGAACATCTTAGTCCTCATCCTCCAAGACCCAGTCCCCATGGAGCAATGTGGTGAGGGTCGGATGTCCATTAGGGGTGTTGTACCCCATAAGAGGAACCCTGAGATTATGAAACTTGGAGCTCATGCAGGGCAGCTGGCATATCTTCCCATTCTTCTCTCTTGAAGAGAAAGACCTTTATTCTGGAATGTAAGCAAATAACTCGGGGGGAGAGTGGAAAGATGAAATTTGGTATTATTTCATGAGCAAGTGGCTCCAGAGGAGATACATCCTGAAATCTTTCAGAGCAATTCACTGTCTCTGACTTCTAAGGCGTATTCACTATTCAGTCATTCTTTCAACCAAGATGGCCAATACTCTGTGCTAAGAAACCCAAGATCACCCAAAAACATGAAAATACTCATGGAGAATTGTCTCTTAACAAATGGTGCCTGGTATAGTATTAGGTAGTGTTCTAGAAATAGTTGGTAGTGTTGGAACTCTCATGACCTTGAATTATGAGCACTGGAACTTAACTAAACCAGTTAGCTATGAAAAATTCATGCGTCTTGTGAGGATGGAATTCTGTAGGTTAATGATTAGACACAAGACATGTATATCCTACGTCATTCAGGGATTTAATGCTTTGTGTAATCTATCTTACAAAATAGATTCTAATTTATATTGTCTGGATGTACAAGTAGTCATTAAGGGCTTGTAAAAGCAAAATCAAGCTCAATGTGGGACAAGAATAGGATATGATGGTATAACAAGTATTTAAGCATCCTATTCTGGTGTGATTGGTTTTATACCCTCGTAGTATGCTTGTGGTTCTCAAGTCACTAATGTGTTAGTTATCAGGTGAAAGGTGCAGGGCGTAATGACAGACTACAGCTTCCAATCTCTGCTTCCAATCTCTGGAATAGAAACCAGATTGTCCTCATGTCTGATAAGTGTCATGGAACTTGAAGCATTCATGGCTATTTGCAATCCCCAAATAATTATACTTTGGTTGAGTTTAAGACTATTTTTTTGTTATCTTATTTCTAAACACAGTCAAAAAGCATTTGTAGACACATACCAATTTTGTGGGAGTACATTTGGACCCTTAATTTCCTTTTGATGGTTGTCTGTGCCTGGAATGGCTTTACTTCCCTAATACGTGTCTTCTGCCTCTCTACTTACAGGAGAATGTATGTGTGTGAGGTTTTTCAGGGGGAGTCACTGCATCTGATGTACCTGAAATAAAAAAGAGAGCGACAATTTAAATACTCTTATGTCATTTTATGCATTAGAAAGAAAGCAGGAAGCATGAATTTTCTCCTTTCTTAGAGTTTTTGCAGTGCCAAAGGGATGTTTGCAAAGAGGTTGCAGGAATCATCATTTTGAAGTATGCCCAGAGTTAGCAACCTGGCTTATGTGTGCTATCTGATTTTTTAGTCTGAGCTGCCTTTTTATATTTACTTCAAATTAAAAAGAATCCACATTTACTTTATAAATGTAGTGTCCATTTGTCTTTGACCAAAGTGAAACTCTGTTTCCATCAACCAATAGAGGTGAATTTTCATTAGATTTAATGAGACCTGGTACATAATGTATTCTTTTAAGCCTCTGATTGGATACATTAAACAAACCTTGAATTAGACCATGATCATCTGAAATATTTCCAAGTAACTTTCCTTTGTAATGGAATATTATCTCGAACAATTACCTAAACCCTAGTCACTGAAGACTAATCACTATGGATACAGTATCAATCATCAGAACTCCCTTTCAGAACTGAGAGTGTAGAAGACAGGGTAATTATTGCAGTCACATTTGCTGCTCTTTGCATGGATGCTCAAATACATTTTTTTCTATAACCAACAAGTTCTTATTTTGGTGAGTTTTGCGAGAGGTGGTTTTCAAATTATACAAATGTAATTTGAAAGCTACTCAGAGAAGGCAACCCCACTTTCACCCCCACTTACCTCTTCTAGACGGAACACCACTATGATCACTCATCTGTGTGCAGAATCAGATTGGAAGGATCCTGGGAAGAAGGGGAAGTTGCACGAATCTATCAACTCCGATTTGCTAATGAGATTAATTTATTGATGTGTGAAAGGAAGTCTGGATACAGAAGGACACATGAAAGTTGGGAACATAAAGTGCTTTTAAGGAAAAGACCTTGGGATTCCACCGACAGCTCTAATGCCCAAGACCCCCCAGGTGGATGAATGTGGCTTTATGTGAATATCACCTAGACACAGGCACAGATTCTTAGAGGATGAAATGTATGGGTCAGTTATGGGTAAAGTATTAGAATACAGAATGATCAATTTGTTATCTCCACTATTTTTAGCCTTGGAGGCTATCACATAATTATGCAGATCAAACAGAGGCTCTCAGATTTTCGGCTCACAGTGACTTTGGGATCGCTTGATGAGAGAGCTCCCTGGCTTCTCCGTGGTGTGACTCTGATTCTGTTTCTGATAGGATTTTTTTCTAGGCAGAGACCTTCAGAGAGGGTGTTAACAGAACTCTGTTTCAAGGGACTAGTATAGAACCCTTACTTTGTAACAGCTAAACGTTACTGAGCTTTACTAAAGCCAGGTACATTATGCTGAGCTTTTGCAAACATGGTTTCACTGCCTCCTTGTGAGAAGACCAGTGGAATCGGTCTCCCCGTCTCACAGACGAGGGACCCGGGAGCAGCAGACAAGCTTGCCCAGGGTCCTGCAGGAAGGTGGGCATCAGGACTTGAACTCATCTGTTTGAATGCAGAGTGTCTATTCTCCTTAATTATGTGGAAGTTTTGGTAGGCTAGGCAATGCTGGGGTAGCAAATGTCCCCCACATCTCCGTGGCTTACACAAATAAAGCTTTCTTTGATTCTTTTGTGGGTCACGTGCAGTTTTTCAACTTCCCTCTGAGACCCAGCCTGACTCAGAGGCCATTCTCAAACATGGCTGGCCTGCGTCCGAGGAAGAAGCAGCCACTGCACATCCCTTGAAGCTCCCATCCACAAGTGACATGTGTCGCTTCTGCTCCATTCCCTTGGTCTAAACAAGCCCAGTAGAAAAACCTGACATCTACGGATGGAGGAAATAGAGTTCTTCCCCAAGTGGGAGCAGTGAATATTTGTAAACACCAGTAGCATGACAGCCTCTATGCCTCCCAGTTGTCTTCAAGATTGCTGAGAGGCAAAGTGGTTTTAGTTCATTTTATGTGATAGGTTGACATTTGAAGCAAAAGGCAAGCCCTGGTTTCACAGAGATGAACTATTAATTTAAGATGGAAGCCCAAAACCAACTCAGAGTTCTTGAATTCTTGTTTCTGTAGTTTTCTTCTGGAAACCTAGATTTCAGTTCCATATGCAGACATGTTAGGGGAAGGTGTCTTGTTTTGCAAATAGAAACCATCTCAGGAGACAAATAAAGCCATGAGAAATGTATGAAGTTTATTTTTAGCAACAATCTCAGGCCAGGTTTTACTGTCAATATTTTCATTGGTATCCAAGAAGCCAAAAGAGGGGGCTGTGTTTTATGAATTGATGTGGCTACAAATATTAGTCCTGACATTTCTAAGTGAACAATTGTGGAAAAGATACAGAAGCAAATAAATAGAGTCCCTGACAACCGGGAGCGATGGACCCTTTTCTAACAGTTATGAGTAAGGGTATTTTGGTGATAGTTTTGTTTATATTCGCTGGAATGCTTGTTCTGGTTTTTTTCTAGCCCCTGTACCAAGTGACTGATTGCTTCCTCCAAAACAATGTCAGCAGGACGAGGATGTATTGGCAGGGTCTCTTTTAAATCAGTAACCTCACACTGATCCTTGACCTAATTAGCAGCCTGCTATCGGCATCTTGCAGTTTGCTGCACATGCCACCTCCAAATCAAGACAATTTTGGTCATAGAAAATTTAAGGGGTGTCCCACCTAATTAATGATAGATTCAATTTTCTTATGGTAAAATTGTATTACCTGTAGCTGGTTGGAAGCCTGAATACTGCATTGTTTTATTTGGTGGAACTTTTTTTTTAGAAGAGTTTTTTTTTTTTTTTTAAATAAAAGCTAATTTCACCCCCGTTAGCCTTGTGGTGCATTTGACATCTGGTCAGGTCAGTTCAGTGATTGGGAATGTGTTGATGTTGGAAAAGTTCAGAGCAGGTTTTGGCGCATGCCTTTTGACTTAAGGAAACATCTTTGCCCACATTAAGTAAAATATAACTACACAAATAAAAAAACACGGCCCCCTCTTTTGGCCTCTTTTGGAATGCTTTGAAAAGGAGAGCTTACTGACCAAATAATTATACTTTTTTACAGATGCAAAGAAAAATAATTTCTGGTTATTGCAGTCTGGGCTAGGAATTTTCATTTCTGTTGTCTTAGAGTTAATGTTCTTGAAAATCTTCACGTGGTGACTATCATTACCCTTCCTTTCAAATGGGGAATTCAGGCCCCCAAACTGAATAATTAAAGACACAAAGTGGAAGAGGCAGGGCTTCTAACATGTTCCCCAAGTGATTGACACAACATTTGTCTAACTCCAGAAATGTTTGTCCATACAAGACATCGTGTTCTCTGTGTGAACTGTAAGCAATTAGCAGTTTCCGTTCTATCTCTGTGCCTAGAAAGGGGGAAGAAACTTCTTTGAATTGCTGAACTTGTAAGGTAAAATAAATATACAGAAAATAACTCACCACATCTAGACGGCTTTTCCAGAGTAGAGGCAGAGTGGCTCATTTTATACATGTCACTGATGCGTTCTTGTCAAGGGTCCCCCTGCCTTTAGGTCGACCACAATCAATGAATCCCAGCAGTTTAAAGTGGAGGAAGTAGGTTTATATATCTTGTGTCCTGATTCCCTTTGGATGTTTATTTAAGAGATGATTAAATTAAGTGTATCTGTTCCTGCAGATGCATGTAAAGCTAATTGCTTTATTAAGAAAATAATTAATGAAGGGATGCTATCTTCAATAAGGGGCAAGGACAGCGTACCACTAGCTGAACATTCGCCTTGGGCTGTTGTCAGGCTCACAGGAGGCTTCAGCGCCCACACACGTGCACGTCCTACGTGAACATGAGGGAGACCTGTTTTCAAAAGAACCCCTTCTACTTCACATAAATATTTTTTACTAAGACTCACAGAAGAAAAATAAACACTAATTACATGAAAGGAAAAAACTATGACATTTATTTATGCAGTGCATTTTATATTATTTGTTTTTATTAAATAAAGCCCTGTAGATAAAAATCACTTGATTTAAAAATTAATAATCAGGGGTGCATACAGCCAATGATCCCCTGCCCCCGACCCCCGCATTGAGTTTCCCACTAATCAGAGGTGTGCAACCTCTGGACCAGGATGGCTGTGAACGCGGCCCAACACAAAATCATGAATTTACTTAAAACATTATGAGATGTTTTTGTGATTATGTGTCACAGTGTATTTAATGTGTGGTTCAAGACAACTTTTCTTCTAGGGTGGTCCAGAGACGCCAAAGGTTTGGACGCCCATCTGCTTGAAGAGAGATGGACATAAATTCAAAGAATAGGGAAAGGAAGGCAGCTGAGCAAAGGAATTAAAAACATCTCTAAAACTGTTAGCATATCCATCCTCACAATGACCCAAGTTCAGGGCTGTTGTTATCCCTATCTTCCAAAGACACCGAGGCACACGGTATTAAGTAACTTGTCCAAGGTATTGAAAATAAAGAAAAACACTGTCATGAAAAAAGGGGGCGAGACTGGAAAAGACAAGACATATGCACGCACACACACACACACACACACACACAGAGGCAGGGGCTGGTGGGGGAGAGAGAAAAACACCTTGGAAGGAAAGTCAGTTTATATCACCCATTTCTGAAATGAAGTCACTCTGTAGCTGTCCTCCGTACATTGAGAGACACGCGCTGTGACACTGATGCATAGAATGCTGGTTCATCCTCACTATTCCGAACTCTGTGTTTCCCCTGGAAATAGAATTCTCCTTTTAAGCTGTACACGTGGCCGGCTTGTTGATGCTTACAGCTAGGTGAAACTGTGAGACTCAGTTCAATGAACTCACAGGAGGTTTTTTCTGGGGGACTTAGGGGACGCCTCCCTGAGGGAGCTGCAGGAGTGCCTTTCCACCTTTCCTCCTGGGACCCCCATCTGGTAACTGCGTTCATCTGGGGGGGAGTTTCAGTCACTGTTTGGGGCTGGGAGGCCACGTGAAGACGGAAGCCTGTGATTGGTGGTGGAGTAGGACGATGGAAGAGGCTTGGGTCCCTGATGATACTCGGGTCCCATTTCAGCCCTGGATCACCCCTCCCTGGATTTACTTTATATGAGAGAGAAAAGCCCTTATATCATGCTTAAGTTAGGGATGTTTGTTTTTTAGTTAGATGATACTAACCCTAATCTTAACTTATGTACCTCTTAATAAGATAAGTTTAGAAACCCACAGGTGGGAAAATGGTTCACTTGCTGCAGCAGACAGCGACCTCAAAGCAGCTGAAGCTGAGCTAAGGGCCCATGGAAGCTGTCGGCCTATGAGTGTGCAGGCTCTTTGCAAGAATCATGTTTTAGTACTTCTGGTTCAGAGCATCACATTAGAAAGTGGGAACTTACAGAACTTACATTTTTAATGGAGCTGATTGCTTTTGTACTTTAAATATCCTGCTAATAAACAAATGATTGCTGCTGTACCATAAATATCAGTGGTACCCCTGCAGTTACAGTGTTTTCAGTATTACAGATATTTTACAGGACAATAAGTAGAGGGGTGTGGGGTAATTTCTCCCTGATATTTGGGCCGTTTTAGTTCTAACTGCTACCGTTATGCAAGTTAGTTGTCATGGGAGAGTGATGGGCATTTGAGTAAGATTTTCCATATGGTTTCCCACAGTCACCGGGAGAAAACATGCCTTTATGTTTCTTGTTTTTGTGAGGTGATCTTTCTCTTTATGAAATAATGTGGAGTTTGGTATGAATTTTCATGTGTGAATAATAAGACCTTTGCATGATCCGTTGGATCAGATAAACATGGGTAAAATGCTTTACACAAAAGGCTGAGTTTCTGGAGCATGATTTTTAGGTGATGAGTAAAAAATTATATTTGAAGGCTAGCTATCATAAATATAATTTTTCTTTGGTAACACTTGGGTAGACTTCCTAGGCAGGTTTCACTTAACAAAAAGATAAATTATTTCTGCTTCAATTTTTTCCTTTTACATTTCTCCTTCCTTTTTCATTTTATTTGATTGTTGGTTTTGATAGGGTGGCTTCTGTTGCTTCATTAACCACAATTGTGTATCCATTCCCCAAGAGACTGAGCGTGGTCAGTTGTATAGAAATGTTTCTGAATAAGCTGGTCTGCATTTTAGCATTCTAAGGACCCACACTTACATCCATAGGATCTGGCCAGAAAATTAGTCTTAGTTTATAGGGTTCAAAGAAATTGGGTGGTGTCCCAAAGGACTTTGTCTAAGGGCAGCAGGAAACTTAATTTTAAAAGCTGAAGGATGTATGATAGGGTAAGCATAGAATGATTTGAGTCCTCAAAGGCTGCTTCTGCCAAGGGCATTATCAGAGTCGGTGCAAGGCCAGGAAGTCCAAAGTTTCTATGAGTTCTCACATGTTCTGGAAGACCCCTACAGGTACTTTTGCCATGATTCCCTTTTAAAAACACATTGCATATGATATGGGTTTATGACATTATATACCAGTTTGTTCTATGGAACTTTCGTGACAGAATTTACTCTGGTTGATAACTGATGATGGGTTTTTATTTTTGCAAAACAGCCACTGCTTTTTGCTACTTTGTTACCTGTTTCAATATAATCCCTGCTCTTTGATGACAGTTGATGGAGCTGGCGCCTGGGAATGTAACTATAGTTGATTTAGTTACATTAAAGGGTCAAAATTATAGCCTCGCAGAGCTAAGGTCAGGACAGAACCGAAGAGCTCTGGGCACAAATCTTCTTTTCATGCTTGGCTGGGTCCAATAATCCCCAGAGGCTCAGGTCTCTGATTGGGTTTCCAGATGGTTTCCTCCGGTGTAAACACCCCTCCCGCTCCATCCAACGACATCAGCTGCCCTGGCTGAGAGCAAAACAGCGGGTCAGATAGCTCTGGGAATTACATAGTGGGTGGCACCTGTCCCCAGAGTTTGAGCTCCCCCACCCCTCACCTTATTCCCTCCTGCTGTTTACAATGTGTTCCTTTGCCTCTGTACTTGCAGGTCAACTTTCCAGTTTCTCCACCAACATTCCTCCCCTTCTGCATATATTCTTAGAACCAGTACCTGGATTTTCTGGCAATCTTACATATGAAGTCTAACATCTACTAGTCAGCTGAATGTGTTTGTTTAGTTATTCATTTGTTCAACAAGTGCCTGTTGACTATCAGTTGTTTTGTCAACAGTTACTGAATGTCTGAGAGGCAGATACTAGAGCTGTTACAATGCTGAGCAAAGAGAGATAGGGCCTCTGTGAAAATTTTCTCTTTCCTGCCAATGAGTGCTAGTCTGTGCTTTCCCGATAAACCCTCCTGCCTTCCAGGAATCCATGAGAAGCTCACCTCCTTCTTTGAAGAGGTCTCTGATTAGCCCCTCTCAGTTCATTCTCTCAATACATAAATTTGTAGTCCCTTGTAACTTTGCTCATACATTTATTTTTGTCATATAGATGTTTTGAATTTTAATGGTCTTTTCTTGTGTTTTCTCTAAATTGGAAACTCCTTGAGAGAGATTGCAATGTTTCTGGTGTGTGTGTGTGTGTGTGTGTGTGTGTGTGTATTTATTTACTTATTTAAGTGCATTGAGGTGGCACTGGTTAATAACATGTGAGTTGCAAGCGTACAGTTCTGTAAGACATCGACTCTATATTGCATTGTGTACTTACCGCCAGTAGCTGAGTCTCCTTTGGTCAGCACGTTTGACGCCCTTCCCCTTCTTCATCTTGCTCTCACACTTTCCCCCTCTGAGCACCCCCATACTGTTCTCTGTGTCTCTGAGTTTATTTTGCTTGTTCATTTGTTGCTTTTTGTTTTATATCCCACACATGAATGAAATGATATGGTTCTTGTCTGTGTCCTTTTATTTTGCTTAGCATGATACTGTCAGGATCCATCCATGTGGTCGCAAATTATTGTATTTGATCCTTTCTTATGGCTGCATAGTATTCCATTGCACACACGCACATCTTTATTCAATCATCACGGAAGAACACTGAGGTTGTTTGTGCATCTTGGCCACTGTGAAGGATGCTACAATGAACCTAGGGGTACATCTATCTTTACAAATAATTTTAAATAATTTGGGGGTAGATAGCCAGAAGAGAGATTGCTGGGTCACATGGTAGCTCCATTCTTAATTTTTTTTGTTGAACCTCTATACTACTTTTCATAGTGGCTGTACCAGTTTACATTCCTACCAACAGTGAATGAGGGTCCTTTTTCTCTATGTCCTCTCCAGCAGTTATTTCTTGTCTTATTAATAACAGCCATTCTAAGTGTTGTGACATGGCATGTCATTGTGGTTTTGATTTGGATTTCTCTACAGATAGTGAAGTTGAGCATCTTTTCATATATCTGTTGGCCATTTGTATGTCTTCTTGGGAGAAGTGTCTGTTCAGGTCCTCTGACTATTTTTAAATTGGATTGTTTCTTTGTTGTCATTGAGTTGTATGAGTTCTTTATATATTTTGAATATTAGCTCCTCTTTAGAGCTATTGTTTGCAAATATCTTCCTCTATTCAGTTTGTTGATACCTTTATTTTTGCTTCTCACCTCCACTTACACATTTCTAGACACTTACTTTGTGCTCAGTAAACTTGATGAATTCATTCATTCAACAAAAGTTTTTTGCACCGATTCTACTCCCGGCTACAAATGAATAGCATTGTCATAGCAACTGGGCATTAATTAGCAATTAAGAATAGCAGACTAACCAACCACATCTGTGACATATTGTACTGTGGGTAAAATTTATAATTTTTATTAAAATCTCATTTATTGCCTAATGTCTCATGGCTCCTACTTATTTTCTACACTTGAATATTTTTGCAGTCATTTACTGAAAAGGGAGGAACAGTGTTCTGTGAGGCTCTCTGATGAACATTTGATAAGATGGGCAAGCACTGTGCTCCTGGAATCCCGAGAGGATTTGCTTGGTGAACTACCTCTGGGTGCAGTGGGGCGTGGCCTCCCAGTCAGGGGCATGACCCTGCTCAGTTGCGTGCCTGTATGTGCCTGCCTACTTCCATGTAGAATCAGCTCTTTTTGTTTTGGCCAGACTGGCAGGTGACAAGGCCAGAGGTGGGTTGGCCGCAAGAGGCAGCGGCAGCAGTGCCCCATGAGTTGGGGCACTTCAGCCACTTGTCGCCAGCATACGCTGGTCTGGATGGGTATCTTCTATTCTACGAAGTGGACCAAATCCTATTGCATACTTCCACTCCTCACTGGATACCAGGGAGATGTATTTGGGCACAGTTCCCTCCAAATCTGATCAATGTAAACTTCTTTTTCTAAGTTATTTTATTGTTGTTAAAGTATAGTTGTCTGCATTCACCCCCCACCCCCCAACTCCAGCCATCCCCACCTCCCTCCCCTGATTCCACCCCCCTTGGCCTTTGACCATGTGTCCTTTACAGTTGTTTCTGAAAACGCTTCCAAATGAAAACTTACTTTCCTAATGGTTTAAAACTTTCATGGGATTTTCCACTTCACAGAAAAGTAGTATAACAGTTAACCTTTGCCAGTGACAAGCCTTCTTTAACTGAGAATACTATCGTATCAGTCTTTTCAAGGATATGAATAATTGTAACAAATAACTAAATGTCAAAGAATAGTTACTGAGACAGAGGGCAAAATGAGCACTTGAGATGCAGGATGGAAAAGAAGTGGATACTTAAGTGGTGATTTGGGTTCATTACCTGGAGAAAGGGGACTGCATGCAAGGCAGTCCACCACTATCTACCCTGCTGTACAAAGATTCACTTTAAAAATAGTATATAGCTTGCACATCATTCTCAAAGAGTTTGATATTTCAGGGGAAATTATAGAGCACATGGCTTGGTGCTATATTCAGAATGTCATAGAGCTTCAAACCGTTTTCAAGACAGATGTAGAACAATTTTAAGATTTCTGCGAAGTAATTGATTTATCATTGTAATAGTCATAACACGTGAAACTTTGCGAGCTAATGTCAAGAAGAAACATCTGGAACTAGTGACAGGGTTAATTTTGGGCATTCTCTCTGTGGAAAGGACCGGTTCTTCTGAGATTGATGTTGGCAGTTTGGAATCTTTTCCAGGTGGGAAGGAAGGCTCAGAATAGAAGCTGAGATTGCTTCTCCTCCCATAAGGAAGCTTCAGCTTCTCACAGTTCCCTATGGCTGTGTCATGTCGAAATCCGTATACAAACCCTGCTTCAGTAATGGGTCCCTTCAGAGGCCACCTGGACACTCTCCAGTGTTACCTTGGAGGTGGCCCTGCCCTGAGTGCTTTCAGGTAATGCAGTTTACGCAGGATAGCAATCATCGTTATATTGGTAATCCACTGCAATCCTGTATGACGCCTCTTCTCTTATTCTTCTTGTCAACGTAACACTGTTCACTTGCCTGGGGTGCACCTTGAAAGACAGTCCCAGTGGAAACATTCTCCTCTCGTAATCTATGTCTCCTAGTCAGGAAAGCAGTTTTGCGTTGAGGTGCATCTTCGGATGTGGCTTAATGAATATCCCATTGACATTAAGGTCTAAGTCTTATTTTTAGTGAAATTTTGCTCTGAATTTAAAAATAAGTTGAGGTGGGAGATAAACTAGCCGTGGAATGCTCTAGATTTTATTCACGGTGAAAGAGAAAGTCCCATCTATTGGTTTTGATAGGTACTTCCTCATCCCTCTCATGCATACAATTTGGTACCTTACATTCCTATCAATAATGTTACTCCAGTTCTTCCCAGAGCAACAACTAGGGTAGATATGTTAGAGTCCTCTGAGCGGGCTCCTCTTACTACAATGAAATCTGGGCCTTGCTGCACATGGGAGCAATCCAGTTGTAGCTTCCTATCGTTTAATATGTAACTGTTCTTTATTAAAATTACAAACAGTCCAAATTATGTGATACTTTCTTATGCACTTTATCTGGGAATCCATTTACCTTTTGCAGATGTTTCAGTGAGACTGCATTGCAAAGGAGCATTCTTGAAAACCTAGAACCTGGGAGCTTTATCTGTTTAGGAAGAAGCTTCGCAAAGCTGTGGCATACCAGCATCCTCCAGAGAAGGTCAAAAACTGCCCGAAACCCCAGTGTAATTCAGCTCCCCCGCCACCTCTTACCTTTAGAAGCAGAGAGCTTAGTGGTGGGGAAGTGGGGAAACTCTTGGAAGGAACATTGCTGTGAAAGGCCCATAGATGGGGAGGGTGGGAGATTAGGCCAAGGGAGGAGGAGGAGGAAATGTTTTTTTTTTTGTTCTGTTGAGTGAAAATCTTAGATACTTGTTTACACAGAGGCTTTTCTGACCTTCATATTCAACAGCTATGTTTACTTGTCTCAGAAAAGCATGTGGCACCCTGCCCATCTCATCAACATCCCTCTGGAAGTAAGCGATGCCTAACGCTTAAGAATACTCTGGTGACACCCTCACCGTGGGCGTGGAGAGTTGTCGCCTGGAGTGCTTCTGGTTTCCAAAAGTAACATCTTTGGCAAATTAGTTTTCAGCATTGATGCAGAGAGGTCCACAGAACTCTGTATTCCTTGGGGGGTTATGTGACCCACCACGATGCCTGGAACCTGGAGCCCCAGTGATTCATCAATAGATTTTTATTAAAATGAAAACCGAAGGGAAAGAACCACCAAGGAACCACTGGTTTGGGCGCACCCTCCGTGGTTGGAGTTCTTCAGTGTCTGTCCTCTGCAGCACAAAAACCCTGTGCCATTTTTTTATTTTCTTGTTCATCTGTTTCCTGGACTGCGTGTACCCCATGATCTGTGACTATATGAAAATTTCTAAAATCCTGTTTCTTAGTCCAAAGCAGGCACAAGTGGGTTAACTCTGTGAGGGGACTAACTCAAATTGCAATGAAGTTCCTCTGTGCTTCCAAGCAAAGAGTTTCCCAGCAGTGGCGAGCTCAGACATTTTGGCAAGTCCGTGGGGGAGATATTTTCACCCAGCGCAACTCTGTGGCTCCCGTGAAAGTGAGCCCTCCTGGGCTGGTTTGCAGGTGGGTTCTGGAAACCTGGACACATTTCAAAAACTGTTCCTTGTAAGTGCAGTGATGTGAGATGACACTAGTAGTCATGATTCAAACCTGTCCTTGCCTTAATTTTACTCATGAGCTGCGGGCAAATGTTTGCTGTCTGCCGTCTCCTGCTGCAGGTCGCCAGTCAGCTAAACATCAGCCGACCAGATGACACCGAGTCTATACCACTAGTCTGATTCAGCAGAAACATTCATTTTTACAAGGAATTGGAAAAAGGAAATCACTCTCTCACACACATGCGCACACAGAAGTTTTATTTTCTAATGAAATGGCATGAAAAACCAGTCTTCTTGCCTAAAGCAATTGATTTGTGGAAGAGACGTCGTATACTATACTCATATTATATATTCCAGCAACCAAAATTGCTTAATATCCTATTGTTTGGTAGTTTGATGACTCTTTGGTCTTGTCCCTACTTATTGCCATTGCTATGTTCTTTGCACTGCATTTATTCAGGAGCATGCCATATACCCAAGTTCATGTCGCTATACATTTAGCCTTTTGGCGCCTAGATAATCAACAGCATTCGAAGAGAACACGGAGTGTGTTTTTAATCCTGTAAATGTTCTAAAGTTAATACACATTAATAGTACATATTATTACTAGTTAGGTTGGTACCATGAGGATCACACAACCATTTATACAGAACATATATTATGGAGTTTTTGTAATACCATTTAGTGAGTACTTACTATGCACCAGTGTACCAAATCCTTCACAACCAGGGGTGTCCAACCTTTTGGCATCTCTGGGCCACACTGGAAGAAAAGGAGCTGTCTTGGGGACAAACACTAATGGAAACTGATGAGGGAAAAAAAGGGGGTTTTAAGTAAATTTACAATTTTATGTTGGGCCACATTCACAGCCATCCTGGGCCACGGGTTGGATGCCCCTGCTACCTATATCTCTCTTTTCCTTTCCACAGATCTGTAAGGTGGGAACTATTGACATATTTTATAAAATATGTCTCCCATTGCAGAACTTGCCAAGTCGCATAGCTAATGAATAGCAGAGTCAGAATTTTAATGTGGGGCTGCTTAACCTCCGAGTTCACCACTAATTGTTACTGCTTACGTGACACAGCGTGTGCCCTCTAGCATCTTGTTGTTTAAGAAGGAGCACCCACCCTTTTGACGGTTGGTTAGCCTGTTAGCTGGTTTGAGAATACGTAGTTTGAGAATGTTCTAGCCCAAAAATCGCGTTAGGCACATTGCATCTGGGAAGCTACAGTGGCGCAGGAAGTGGCTATAGTGCAGATGTTGGATGTCTCAGTGACGATGGGGATGGAGCATAATGTGATTTCACAGTTTGGTTTGTCAGGCACAGGGGAGTGGATAAGAGGGTTCAGTTCATCAAAATCACCAGGCCTAGCTTACGATCGTCCCTTCACAAACCCCTTAGGCTGTATATTGTCCTCTGACAGCATGTTTTCCCCATTGTAGTTGTCCCTGAAGTTCATTTCAGCCACACTTACTGGTATAAATATGTACAAGGAGGAGGGCAGATGCCCTTTCCTTCTCAGTTAATTCTCCTGTATCGAATAACACTGTATTTTAAACTAGTATCTTCATTGATAAAGTCTGGAACAGCGCTAATAGAAATATTTTTGATGATGAAAGTTTTCATTTCCATCACATTTCTATATCTGCACTGTCCAATGTGGAAGCCACCAGCCACGTGTGGTTACTGAGTACTTGAAATGTGGCCAGCACAACTGAGCAGCAGGCTTCTTTAGTTTTAATTTTAACTTATTTAAATTTAAACAGTCACGTGGCTAGGGACAACCTTATTAGATGGCAGAGGGCTAGAATATTAGCACTGGATGGGGCCTTAGAGTTCATCAAGTGCAACATTCTCACTGTATTTTAGACGAAACCAAAGCCTGGAACCTTCATCTCTCCACCCTGGCCATTGTTTCTTCTATGGCGACTTTAAAAATGTGTTAATGTTTTCTTGAAATTTCATATTTTCATTTAAGATTATTTTGGTAGGACCTTGCTTTTATTTACCAAAAGTGTTGTAACAGAAAATAGATTTCGAATAAAATGTGACTTATTTTGTTTTATTTATTTTAAATTTTATAATTATAAAATAGGTCATATATGAACATGTTTATACATATACTAGGGTCACAGGATTTACAATGAAGTTTTCTTCCTATCCTCATTTGTTAGCCACTGATTCCCCTCTCCCAGGGGAATGCTTATAGTTTCTTTGTGTATTTTTGTAGATATTCAGATATTTTACATGTATACAAATACGTATAGTTTACTCCTCTTTAAACAGCAGGGTATCATGTATACACTGCTCTGCACGTTCTTTGTTTTTCTTCACTAAAAAGTTTATCTTTGGAGATCTTTCCCTGTGAGTACCCAAAGCATTTGTTCTTAAGCATTTCCATTGTACAAATCGACCTTAGTTTGTTCAATAAATACCCTATCGATGGACAATTACTTTCTTTCCAGTGTTGTCTCTTAAAAGCAATGCTGCAGTGAATAATCTTGTATATTTATAATTTCCATGTGTATCATTTGGAAATTTATAATTTCCAAATATGTCTGTAGACTAATTCCTAGAAATGAAAGCACTGGGTCAAATGGTGTGTGTGCAGTTTTGTTTTGATAAATATAAATTGCTGTCCATAGTGCCCACATATAATTTTATATTCTCCCCAACAGTAATGTGTACGCCCTCCTCAGTCCAATGTGCAATGTTAAGCTGGTTGATCCTTACCATTATGATAAGTGAAAAAATCTCAATGTAGTGTTAATTTACATTTTTTATTATGAATGTGTTACCACCTTTTATATACATAAGAGCCACATGTATTTTATTTTTTATGAAATGTTTGTATACTTTGTCCTTTTTCATCAGTACCCTTTGTTATTGATTGATAGGAGCTTTTATATGTTAGGTGAAAATATATGTATATCGCAAACAATGCAAACATTTTCTTCAGTTTGTTGTTTGTATTTTTCACTTTGCTTTGAGTGATGTTTACCAGAGAGAAATTATACATTCTTATGTGAATACTTATGTCAATATTTTCTTTTATATCTTTTGGTTTTTAGTCTTAAATAGAAAGAAATTCCTTATTTTGAGAGTATGCAATAATTATCTTATGAGGACTTTATCCTAAAGATGTAAAGTATGACTTAGTTTTTGTTTTCTAAATGACAACCAAGTTGTCACAATATCACTTATTAAGTAATCCATTTTTCTTCACTTGTTTGAGATTCTACCTTTATCACATACCAAATCTTCATTCATATTTGAATGTATATCTTACTTTATGGTCTGTTCAATGAAATATGTTTATTCTTGCCAGTACCCCTTGTCTTAATTGTTTTATATTTAAGGTACATTTTACTGTATCGTAGGACTATTCCCCCTTCATTGCGTTTCTCTTTCAGACTATTCCTCACCATTCTTACTTGTTTCTTTTTCCTTATGAAATTTAGACTGAGCTTGTCTACTTCCTAAAAATATTCTGTTGATACTTTTATTGGATCATGTGAAGGCTAATGTAGAGGTATCTAAATGGAGTCAGGTATTCTATCTGGGCACATGGTATGCCTTTCCATTTGCTTCAGTGTTCCTTCAGGTCTGCTGGCAATGTTCTAAGGTTTTCCTCTAATAGATCTGATGTATTCATTGTTTAGTTTATTCCCACATCATTATTTTTTATGTGTTTGAGATGGAATCTTTGCTTGTATGTATGAAAGCTAGTGACCTATGTATGTTAACTTTTGACCTTACTGAATTATCTTAGTTTTGTAATATTTTAGCAATTGATTTTCTTGTTTTCCAAGGACCCAAGTATAAATCTATAAATGGTGTTAATTTTAAATTCTCTTACTTTTCAGCTTTTATGCTTTTACTTTTTTCTGGCCTAATTTTATTCAGCGTTTCCTCCAGAATTAGGTAAACTGGTTAAAACAAACAAACAAACAAAAAGAACTGACAATTTTATTTGTTCTTATTTCACTTTGAAAAAGTCTAGGCTTTGCCTTGAAACATAAGGCTGGCTTTTAGGTTGAAATAGAATTCATATTCTATTAAGTGTTTTTATCACAGGGAAAGGCCTAGTTAAAGAACAAGTACAAAGGACCCACCAACATGGACAACAGGATGGGCATTGACTGCGGGCGCAGGGTGTGGGCAAGGCAGGGGAGAGCAACGGGGGAAAACTGGGACAACCGTATTAGACCAGCAATAAAAAAATAAAATAAATTAGAAAATAAAAATAAAAATGCACTTATAAAGGAAAAAAGGAATTAATTTGACTTATATCAAATTCTGTGTCAACATCGATGGTAATGATTTTATGATCTCCATAAGGGTTATTTGTATCATAAGTTAAATTGTTTTAAGTTCGTAATTCCAAAAGCCTATTGTTTTTCAGTTTTGTTCATTCTCTGCTCATCCTACTTCACTGTTCTTTCCCAGTTCTTGTGTTACGTAAGCATCCCAGTGGTCCCTGCTGTGAATTCAGCGGTAATTACTTCTTTTCCCTGAGTCAAGGCAAATGTGTACATCAAAAGAGCAAAGTGTCAGATGATAATAGCTGGCAATTCAGCCACGAAGGAATGGGGTTTTTTCCCTCCGTTGCTGTTTGTGTATATGTTTGTGCTTCTCTTTTCAAAGGAACAAACCATTATTCTTCATATTATGTAGTTTTGTTATTGTGGAATCCTCTAGTGATGGGAAAGAAGAATAATGTCTAGCCATATAAAATTGCTGAACCTGCTGGGACACAAGTCAGGAGCCTCCTGTTCTGCGCCAAACTTGGGAAGCTTTTCCCCTTCATCCTTGCTTACTTTTGAGCAAGATGTTTTATGTCACCAAGTAGCCCACTCCCTCTTTTCAAATATTTATGTCCAAATTACATTTTATATTCCAGTCAGTCACAAAATGAAAACAGAAAATGTATTTGAGGAAAGGCAAAAATATCGGTTTCTAAAACATGGAAATTCTTCGTAAAACACTTTCAGCTTTTTTCTTAGCTCTGCCTTATGGCTAGTCTGCTAGTCATTTTCACTTGAACCCTGGCCTCTCCGGTACAGCAGGGGTGGCTGAACATTTTTCCCCCTGGACTCTTCGAAGGGATGGGACCGTGGCCCTCAGGAGGTGGGGTCAGAAAGATAAGGACCCAGATATCGGTCTGCAGAATGGGGGAAAATTCCCAAGGCCAGTATGAAGAATGCTCTGGAATAAGAGAATTGTTTTGTACAGAGGGCCTCCTAAACCAAATGTCCTGAGTGTCCCTGCAGGCAACGCAAATGAGCACATAGAAAAGGACAAATGGCTGTACAAATGGAGTAATAAACAATTTAAGAAAATATATGTGGCCTAAATTTAGTATCAAGGTGATGGGCAAAATGGCTTACTCCAATTTGTGATGGTCCTGTTGCAAATGCAATGTCAAGACAGCCAGTAAATTGTAGTCACAGGTTACAGCAAATACATCAATGGAGATGGTCCAGGTGCAGGCTATTTAAATAAGATAAATCATCTGTGAAGAAGGAAAAGGTCAAATGTGATATTCTCTCTTTCTTTGTCTGAATGAAATGGAAATACTGAAATTCCTTCCAAGAAAAGAAACATCAGCACATTAAATAATATAGTTTCCTTCTTACCCAGCCAAGTCTGACTACATTCCACCTGAGCCCTGCCTTGGTCTCTTGTTTTTGTCCGAGAATAATTTGGCGACTTTGTACTAAATCAGAAATCTTACTCTGACCTCACACCATTTAGTTAGGCTTGAAGCTTGATCCATTATTACCTTCTGCCAAAGTGGCATAGATGATTGGTTTTTCCATCTCTCAGAGGGAAAAGCAAGCGTATTCTCTCTCTCCCTCTGCCCCCCAACCGCCCTCTCTCTCAGAAACATTTTCACAAATTTACTTTTCTTACTATTTAGGGTAGTTACACATTTGTTGTCACTGAGTATCCTACCTATGGGGCATGCAATAAGTGTGCGTCACTCTGCTAGGCGCTGCGTAGCACACCAGCAGAGGGAAGGGAGCCGCCACTGTGCAGAGCTGTTGTCGAGAGGCTTGCTTTGAGCCATGTTTCTCAGTTTGATAAATCCTTCATTTGTAGTTTGCTTTAGCATTCATTCATTCATTCATTCATTCATTCATTCATATTGTTATGTAAATTCAACATACATTTTGGAATGTCCACTAGGTACCAGGCATTTACTAGGTTATGGGGATTCAAAGACAAATTGGAAGCTCTTCCCTCAAGAAGTTGTCTTGGTTATGATTTACAATGAAGTTTTAAATATAGTACGATGTACCTGCTTAGGATATAGTTGGATCTCAAAAGAAGAAATGCTCCATTCTTTTGTTAAAGAAGGGATGATTAAACAGAGTTTTGAGAGTGAATGATAGCTTCTCTGCCAGGAAGGCAGGGGTGGGAGGCATTCTGGGCAGACCCGGCAGATGCATAAAAGACTGTGGTACTTGGAGGGAGCTTCTGTAGTTTAGGGTGGATGGGTTTCCCAACAGCCTGGGCTGGAGAGGGAGTGAGTACTTGATTACGGGTGGACTTGCACGCTGTTCTAAAGAATTTGGACTTCAACCTGCAGACACCGAGGAGCCATGAAAACAATTTGTATCACAGCAAGACTTATCTGGCAAAAATATGGAAAATGTATTATGAGGTAGAGGCAAGGAGCTCATTAAAGTGGCTCTTTTAAGATTACAATCTGAAGAAGTAAGGTGAAAACAAAAACTAAAAAGAGAATAGACACCAAAAGAGTGCCAGCCTATTATATTCGGTGACTTATGGTTTTGGTAACATTTAAGGAAAAATGGACCTTCGACAATAATAAATTAAGAGGATGCTGGCCATTCATACCTTTAACTTCAGGTATAAGAGGAATATTTTATTTAACCCAGGATATCAACTCTGATTTTTAAAAATTCATATGAATACCAAATCGCAAATAATTCAAGGGATCATGACCTTTGCTCTCATTACATTTGGGAGATTTAGAGAGTAATCCACATGCCGAAAAAGTAGCAGGGATCCAAAGGATTCCAGAGATCACCTTCAGGGATTTTCAAGACAAGTTCCCTCCCCATGACCTCCAGGAGAAGCTCCCCTAATAGCTCAAGTACGGATAAGGGGCAGAGGCGGACCACCACCGGCTCTGTCCTCCTCCTCTTTCCACACCAGCTCCGAATTATAGTTGCACAGTTTGAAAACCCGATTTTGTGAGACTTCCTCATTTCATAGTGGGGACACCGAGGTTCACGTATTAGGTGTGATTGATTTACCAAAGGACGCGTGATTGCCTGGTAGAAGGATTCCTAGGTCCCCTGGCTAGTGGATAAAAGCTCTTATCAGTTTTGGTTAACTTGATTTTTTAAAATCTGGCTTCTCAATAAAGATAATTGTCTCACTGGATCACTTGGGCATGCCCAGCTATTTATACACTTACTTATACTTGTCATATTTGATTTATGTAAGTTTTCTGTAGACAAGCTTGTTTAAGGTCACGTGCTCATTACTTACTGCTGCTAAGTGCTCATTTTCTCCATACCTCCAGATCTAGACTTGTGTTCGACCAACTGACTTGATGAGTTGAAATCAGTTGCACCGAATGCAGCCATTTCTTTCCATTTCTAAATTCCTCTATTTTAGTTGTAAGAGGTTTAATTTAATGGAAATTAAATTCCATATACCCCAAGACTATGGGTTGATTATCTCTTCCAGGTCCCATTGACCATCAGGTTCCAATTATCCCCTACTCACCCGCCCCCATCCTGTCCTTTATCCTAACATGTAGTGCTCTAAGTGGTAATTTTTGGTTCATTGTCTTCCTCATCCAGACTGAGTGCTTCTCGAGGCCAGGAAAGATGTCTTTTTATCCACGGCATCTTGCTCAATACTGGATATATACTGGAAACAGTGGAAATTTGCTTAATGAATAACTAGATACATAGATCATGATAAAACTTTGATCTTGTCAGTAGGACACAGAGTCTGGGTACATTTTCTGTTTTGTCTGGTTCCTCATTCTGCATTGTCAGGGAGAGCTTTACCGTCTAACTACTAGTGGACCAGCAGCCTTGTGAGGTGCCAGTCCCAGCATGGTTTCCCACCTGCATGGGAAACCATGCAGGTTACTGCAAATTTCATAGGATGTTCCAGATGATGAGAAATGGCTTCAACGTAGAAAAATTATTTGTGTTTTAAACTAATTTATTGTAAATCATGAATATTGATGTAGAGATGTAGCAAACTGTAAGTTGTTGTTTTTCGAAATAAGCATTCAGAAGTAGAGTTTGAACATAGCAGGACACCTCTGTTCTTGATGCCATTAAAATAAACTCTTTTTATATTGAATTTCAGCAACCCTTGCAGCCCGCGTCTGTCCCATTAGCTTTCATCTCCGGGAACAATGTGGCACGATTACTCACCAGCAACAGAGCGGGCTGTTGTATAAATCTCTCGGAGTGGTGGCAGGGACAGAGTTCCGTGCTCACGGCTGCCAGTGATCTTTCCAGAAATCACCTTCGCAGCGGGTGGTTTGCTCCCAGCTCCAGGCGAACACAGAGATATGTGGTGTCATTAAATGTTATATGGCTTAACATCACCCCAATTTTCAGAGAATCTGATGAGAAATTAGTTTTTCTTACTCCAGTGGTGGCCTACTTCTTTTAAAGAGGATAATTGGCCCAACTCGATTCCTTGTGAAAGCATGCCTACGGCTGCTGCTTTCTGCTGATGTGGCCGCCTACCCCTCTGTTTGATTTGACCCTGTTGCCTTGGGTGGAGGGTGAGAGCAAGGGTTTTATTCATGTGACTCTGACCCAGATTGCTAATAACCTGACTGCGTGCAGGATACTAGTGAGGGAGAACATTTAACCCTTTTATTACTGATCTCCAGGCACTGTGTTTCTTCCCCTTCTACTGATGATACTGCTATGATCTACACAGTTCAAATTTTCATCACAGAAGGAAGCCTCTACTGTCACTTGGTGTGCGTCTGAATGGTGTATCAGGGGACAGGTTTTGTTTTTGGTTTTGTTTATAGTTTTAGGCTTCTCAGCGGTCATTGTCCATTTGGTAGATGTCCTTACTCTCTTACTGAATAATCCAACACTAGGGCTTCATATTTAGTATCATTTACAGAAATAACTGTCAGTGACAGCTAATATTTAGAGTACTTATCTAACAAGTACTGTTCAGTTTTATATATATTAACTGATTTAATGCTGTCAACAATCATATGAGGTTAATGCTCTTATTACAGAAAAGCCCACTGAGGCACAGAGAGATGAAGGATATATATTTGCCGTGCATAGGCATTCCTGTGTATAATGCACAGCCCAAACTTTCAGGAAAAAAATCTTCCATTTTAATTTTTTAATTCAGTTATTTATTTATTAATATTTAGAAACAAAGCTGATTATCATATTCCAGGGTATTATTTTGCATACAGATACATTGTTGCTTTCTAGAGTTACACTATTAATACATAAGCATAGGTAAAACAATGACAAACATTTACATAGATATGGAATTCGTACTACCCATATATAATGTGTGCCCTTATTTTTCTCTCAAAAATTTGGGCAAGAACATGCGCATTATTCATGGCAAAATGCAGTAACTTGCTCAGTGTTACAGAGTTGGGAGGTGGCAGCCAGGTCCTAGCCCAGCCCGTCTGGCTGCAGCTGTCAGGCCCTGCTCCACTGTAGCACGCTGCCACGGGGGGAGCGAGGGCTGGATGCTGAGCTGGCTCCCATGGTGCTGCCTCCACACCTGCCCGTCTCAGCAGCCAGAGAATCATGCCAAAGGGCACAGTCAGCAGTCTTGTCAGTGTAGAATCTCTCGTGACCACCCCTCATGCACACGATGGACAGCTCTTGAGATATCTGATGTCTCTCCCTGGCTGGTTGGGGAGGTATCAGATTCTTCCCTCCATCTGGTCCCTTTGTTATATACCCTTTAGGCATATAAAGAGTACCTATTAGGTATATAAGCTCCTGAAACTCAAATGTTAAGATGATGTTAAGATTTTCCTGCCCCGTAAAAGATATCCCAGAAGGAGGAGATAGTTGTGTTTGGCTTGGAAAGAGCCTCGGAAGGGGGCTGGCTTCCTGAACTAGATTTCCCAGGGTGATCTTACTTTACTTCCGTCATCAGTGTTTCCCTGCTACTCCTTTAAACTTCAGGTTACTCATCTCTACGTGGAGATAATAAAACCTACCTCCAAAAGATTGTAGTAAGTATTGAATGATGTAATAAATTTTTAAAAGTATCTCTGTAGGCTCGATGAGCACATTTTTCCTTTTCCCTTCCCAAAGGAGCTTCTGGAAAAAAAATTGGGAGTGAGTGTTGGGGATCCTAGAAAAAGTTACAAAGAGCAATGCTTCTGTGGATTCTCCTCCTACCTCTTTCTCTCTAGAAGTCTTTTCTTCAGGGGCCACTTTTATTTTGTACTTGCATAAACTTATTAAACTCTTGGTGTGCTAGATGCAGTTCTACCAGTAGTCTCCAGGTTCACACGCTGTTAGGGAAAAATCCTCCCATTAAAACGTTCTTTTTATCTTTTTTTCTATTACTTATTTCCCTTGAGTGTCATTAAAATGGATTCTCTTTACATATTAGGTTTCTCTCTAAGCGAGGGGTGTTTTAGTAATAGTCATGGCCACAGTTGGGTTCACCCTAACTGTCCTAGTCTTCAGTGGTTCTTAATCCTGAAATTCAGGATTAGGTTTTTGAAAGCAGTTATAACCTAATTTTGAAGGAGAGAGGAAGTGCTTTATTTGAAAATTCTAAATCAACAGAAATGAATAAAAATTATGGGCTTAGGAAGTTGATATTTTTTTCTTTTGCTGAGAGGGTCACTTTGCTGCCAATTAGAACATTAGAATCTCTTTAATTGCAATCTGACCCAGCATTTTGGAGGGTCCATCAGGGTAAGTTGCCGTATGTTGCATTTGACTTATGTAATATATTTGAAATCCACATTTCCTTACTGAACCCAATATTGATGGAACAGAAAAGATAAAGAGTATACTTTTTATTTTCTTATTTTACTCTCAGACTGCTATTCTCAGACAGGATTTTCTATGCATCCATATCCAGTTAACTTATTATGTGTTTATAAGACCTTGTACCATGTTGTCTGTAGAGCAGAGTTCAAAATAAGGCAAATCAGTGTTGGATCTCTTGCTAATGAGGTGTGTGTGTGCTATGTATCAAAAAAAGCTCTGTTATACCTGCTGATATCCATGGCCTGGAGTCCCAAAATGAGCCTCATAGCAAGGCTTTAAATGTGAGGTTTGAGTCCCAGGCAGGTGTATCAGGGTGAGCAACCCCTTTAGCCAAGTGTTCTCAAAGAACTGCCCACAAGGCCTTCCGAGATGTTCATGCCTCTCTACCTAGTGATAGACAGGGCATTCTACAGCAGGTCAACTCTGAAGTTCCTTTATAACTTGGTTTCACTACACAGGAATACAAATCGAGCAGCAGAAAGAGGTTAGTGAGGCTGCTGTTGGTTCCTTGGGTATTGTATATCCTGAAGCTTAATTGACAAAATGACGAATTTCCTTTAAACCTGCATTCAGACTAGGCAGCAGCAGACAGTTCGTTATTAGCACTATTCTTAGTATCTATATTTTGGTTCATTACCAGCACTCTCCTTAGCGTTTATGTCATGCTGGCAGAAGTTTATATTAAACACCTTATAATTTGAACATTTAACAAATACTTACTAATAGCTAATGTGTGCAAAATATCGATAGATGATTCTTTAGGCTCCAAAGAGGAGTCAGATTGCAGTTTTGGACTGAAGGAGCCTACAGGATAATAGAGAAATCTTGTTTGCAAAATACCTATAATGTAAGGTAGAATGGAATGTGTCCTGAGGGGTATGCAGATGAGGCTGTAGCGGTTCTGCAGAAATTAACTCTCATCTTCCCGTTCTTCACTCTTTTTTTCATCTCCCTGAACATAAAGAAATCAAAGACTACAAAAACTCCACACCAATGATGTTTTATTCAATGGAGAAAATGAATAGGAAACAATGCATGTTAGAATAGATGAGATTGGAAAATTGCCTCCATTTCTTCCCTCTGAAAAGTTATGGACCATCTATTCAGTGCCAGGCTCTGTGGGTGGATAGGAGGCAGCCATTTCAAGAAGTTCATTAACTCCGAGAAAGAAGAATCACTGTATTTCACAAATATTTGCTGAATGAATGAACTCCTTATATTTTATTTCTCTGCATGAATCCTGGATAAATTGTTCTGCCTAGAGGAAAACACTTATGGAATCTGAGGTTTAGAAAGGGCTCAAGTGATCACATAAATGGACCTTCCTTTTATTTGCTCTTTTTGGACATACATATATGACTTTTACTTATCCTTACTAAATTTCATCTTGTCAGTTTCATACCACCTTTCTAGATTTTCAAGATGACTTCTAACTTATCCCAAAGCAGCATATTAAGTATTCTTTCCAATGTGGGACACACTACATTTTCGAGACAGTCAGAAACAGAGCTTCTCTCCCTGCAAGTTGACTATTGCCTACTAATCAACATGCTTTCATTTACTCAACAGATATTTGCTGAGCAAATAACCATAATTGCTCTCATTTTCTGAATTTTAGGATGAGCCATGCGAGGTACTGAACCCCAGTCACGCAGTGATGAGTACCATGCACACGGCCATTGTGGAGTTCATAGTCTCTGCATACAGTGGGTGTGTAGCTGTTCGGGCAGCTAAAGAAAACTAACGCTTCTACTGGTCAGCAGTGCAAGGAGTGCCTTCTTCCAGTCAATCCGATCTTCTCCTGCCTGTCTTTTCTCATGTTTCTCCCTGTAATAAACTCTTGTTATCTCTGGCTATCAAGATTTTATACATTGAAAGGAGATCGTCTAAGTGCTACCAGTGCCAGAAAGTCCTCTGTCCATGAAATCCCTTTAACATGTGATACCGTGTAATTTGTGCTCATCACTCACATATTTCTACTGTCGTTGTTTGTGAACCTGTCTCATTTCCCCCTAAATTCATACTTTCCATTCAAACACGGCTGAGGCATTTAATGACTTTGTATTAACCTACAACATGGAGAAAAATGCCCTACTTAGAGAGAGTAACTGTAAGCCTTTTCTGTTCTAGAATAATGAAGGTATTTGGGAAGAGTAAATAAAGGCCTGCATTCCTTGGGAACTGGTCAGGATCAGCAGATCTGAGAGTGATACCAGGTTTTCCCAATACCTTGCCTGTGGACACAGAAAACTCCCAGGAGCCTTTATGAAGACTTAACTCACAAACAGTTTTAAGCTCTGGAAACACAGTGGAATACACAGAAATGCTCTATTCTAAATGCGAATGGGGGATTCATGCAATAATTCATGAAATTGTCTGATCCAAAGAATAAAATACAAGATATTTCTCATCAATTTACGTACTCTGTTTTCTAGCATTGTGGAAAATAACATTTCAGAATCCCGAAAATTGATTAGGCTTTTAAAGGGTTCAAAGATGTATAACTAGATGACCACTCCTAAAACCTCAACAGGTTTTCTGGATTTCATGAGAAAGCTTTTTCCCTCCCGAAGGGGAAAGCGGTGCGGTTGGCTAACATTTTCACTCCCTAAAGATCCATAGAATGATGATAGATTGCCCTCATCATACACTTAGGCTCATTACAGTGTGAATCAGGTAATGTTCCTTCTCACAGAGCAAATGCTCCTTCTTTAACAGATCCAGGGGCATCATCTTTCAGTGTGACTGATACATAAACCTTTTCTTTTAAAACAGGCTCTACAGGGAAGGAGGAGAGGGAGCCAGTGATAATCTGGACACCCGTTTCACGCCAGCATGGTGCCATGTTCTTTAGATACCTCCTCTCACTCAGCCAACAGGCCTCGTTACCACTAACGAACACCCGTTTGAGACAAGTTAGACCACTTATCTAAGAGTACGTAACTAGTAAGTAACAGAACTGGGACTCAGATATAGGGTTTCAGTCCTTAAACAGTCCCTCACTTCTGCAAACACAAGTGTCTATCAGCAAATTATACTTATGTAAATGTATTTATAAAAATATCAAGCTATCACGAGGAGAGAGTATCAACATTGTTGTTTTAAGGAGAGAAGAACTAACTCATTTCAAAAAACCTATGTTAATTTCACCTGAAGTTTCCCTGATAAACCCTGTCGCTCTTGGTCCCCACGATGGAGCAACAACTATCCACTAGACAAATATCAAATAGTATTTCATCTTTTTTCCTCATGTCTTATTAGACAGTGGGCTTCCTGTCCTTCCTAAGATTTCACCCCCCAGGAGAGAGAATGCTGCATTATTCCTGAAAGTGCCTTGCCCTGGCCCACCCTTGACCTTCCCTTCACAGGGCGACAGTGGGATGTTTGCTCCCTCGCACTTGCCTGTGCTTCCATTGCTCTACTGCTGAAGCAGAGGAATGGGAATTTCTTGTTTAATAACAGCTTGCCATGTTTCCCTGCAAATAATAGTAGCTACGTCCTCTATCTCGGAGTCAGTAATTTCCTTCTCTATGACACATTTGCGTTTTGAATTTCTTATCTCTGGGTAACCTGGCAGAGTGAAATTTTGGTTGAATATGTTTTCTAAAAACCAGAGTCAGACACTAACAAAAGTGGTAAAAACTAAATTTTATTCAGGATTATTGCAATGAGGAAAACAGACCTCAGTATAAAACTGGGCTGGATTCTGCACATGGTGTGGACAAGTGGGGATTTATGGTCAAGGAGTAGGAAGAGAGTCAGCGGGTGGGAAATTGTTAAGCAGTGACATCAGGGGTGAGGGAAGATTCTGGCTAGGCAAACTGAACAGGATTTTTGCCCAAGGCCAGCGAAGGTGGTCAGAAACCAAGGGTGGTGGGTGAGTGAAGGATTTGACCAGATATAGAGGATTCAGAGTTCTGTTTAGATTGATGTAGCAAGATTCCTGTTTCACCTACATGATGTGGGCTGGACAAGGACGGGCACCAAGGTCAAGGTCGAGAGGGCTAGAGGAACCTGACTAAAGTTTAGCCAGGGAGGGAGTCTTACCACTAATTACGAATTGCTTGCTTTGTGACCCCGCTTGCCTCCCTTCTTAGCCAGGACTTCACCAGAATTTATTTCAGTTTCCTCCTCGATCGTTGCTGTGCTGCTATCTTGGTCGAAGTTCCCAATGACTTCCCTCTCCTCCCTGGTCGTCAATCTTCCTCCCAGCTGTGTTACTAGAGATCTTTAGAGAGTCTGTGCTTTTTGTCACCCTTTTCCTTGTCCTTTACTCTCTTTTTCACCACATGTGGCTTAGTATCTGCCCATTTTACTCAAATGAAATTGCTTTTTCAGGGACCGACATGCAACCCCTGGTCATGAACTCTGATTGTGACTTCTTATTTTCCATAGCACTTGCTGTTGCGACACCCCTTCCTTCAGGGTTCTCCTTGCCTGCCTCCAGGGTACTTCACCAACTTGGTAGTGGAATTCTCAGTGCCACATGATATCTGAGTGGAAATGGAATATTTCAAAAATGAAAGGATTGCCACTTTCAGTGCGAGACTGTTCAGGCCAGACTGTTCAGGTTCAAGTTCTCAGAATGAGTAAGCTCAGGGCTTTAATCACGTATCATGTTGATGAAGGAAAAGAAAGGACATGCCAAAGTCTTTGATCCATACTGCTAATTAGAAGAACATTTTGTCTTATTTTTAACCTGTTAAATGATTTCAGTAAACATATGATGGTATCTTCATCGCAGTCTTACTAGCAGAAGGAAATATTTAAGTATCTGTCTTTGAGAAAATAGTTTCCTATTGTCTGTGGTTATTATGAGTAAAAATCGTGTCATTTCTTAAAAAGGATTATTATGTGAGTATTCTATGATGCTTGCTTGGTGAAAGACAATGTACCCTGAACTATTTGAGATGTATTTAAAATTTTTTTATTCTTTGGCTATAATCAGAAGTGTCAACTTTAGCAATATATTGACAGACATGTGTTTTATTATTAGCATTGTTTTATTTGACAAGCAAATTGTAAAAATGCAAGAGGAAGGCTGACATTATCTGTAATAAATGTCAGGCGAATTCTGTGCCTGCTGTACCAAGCACCACAAGTCTGTGAAGCTATGAAACCAAAAGGAGCAAACCACATTAACATTCATTTCACTTCGTGATTGCTGTAGCTCCTGGGTCCATCATTATCTTGTTCTTCCTTCTCAGCAGAGTCTGAGGTACACCCACTTTTTGTGAAGGCTGTTATTTCCATCATAGAGCAATTCACATCCAATGATTACCTTCCATGTCACACTGAAACTCATTTACAAAGTGCTGGCCTCTTGGAAGGGGCATATAATTAACGTAGGAACAATTAAAGATGTTTGGTAACTGAAGAGCTATAATGGTATCTTAAATTATAAACGTTTTTTTACAATTTGCTTTATTACAAATGGCTTGCACATAACTATCAAAGAACACAACAGCCACGATCGCACAAGGGGAGAAATATCTGTGAGATGCTGAGAGCTCTGAGCGGGACGATGCTAAAGCACTGTGCATGGTACCACTAAATCGAAATGGTCCCCTTTCATTGTCTGAACTTCTTGGGTTCTTGTTTCGTCTTTCAGCAAATGAAAATGCTGCTTATCTTTAATCTGACCTTTCGTTACATCACCTTAGCTCTTCAAAGTCAATGAAACCTGGCAAGTCTAACTTTAGCTCTGTGGCCCTTTTTTCCCCTTGTCCATTTCCCCTGTGATGGGTGGTTATGGGTCTAAATTTAGACAGTAGGCCTGCTTAGTGTTTTTTTTTCCCCCCAGATCAATAGTTATAAACAGGAACAACACCCCCTCTAGCAAAACTGTGCCCAGGAAAACAAAGTATCCAGTTGCCTTTCAGAGTCATTTGTAAGATGCAGATAACCCTGTCCTGGCAGGGAAATAAATAGAACAGAGTGGATCCCTATTTGCTCACAATGGAAAGAACATTGGATGAGAGGGCACTTTGATATAGAGGGTTGTGAAGATGAGAGAGCAGAGTCAAAGTCATTCCCCAGTTGGCTTTGTGATACAGGCTCAAACAAGGTACTATTATGACTGCAAGTTCTGTAAATGCTGCTGTAACAATGTCAGGGTTAAGGTTAAAGTCAAAGATGTGTACTGTGATGCTTCTAACTGCGGTAACGCTCATAATGCTGAATTCATTGTAAGAACAAATGAGAGTAGCCGAGCACTTCTGTGTAGCAAAATAGACCTCTGGAGAAGAATTAGATCATGAAAAGGTTGTGTGGTAGGCATTTAGTCATGAAAATATAAATCATTGCTCTGAATGATTGCTGTGAAGCAGCTTTCAAACCTATTAGATGTGTCATTTAACCAGGCAACATGTGCCTATTATTTTTTATCATGGAAAGCAATTGCCATATATTCAATAGTTATTGAATTGTGGCTGGCAGGTGTGCTGGACAATAATAATGATGACAATAATAATATCTTCAGCTTCAGCTCTCCCTCCCTAAGTAAGAGCAAAGAGGAAGAATGCAATGATAATTCGCTGTGTTTGGATTATGTAAAAAGACAGTCTAGGTAATTTAGAGCAGAGATTATTTTCAATAGCCAAAGTTATACTTTTCCCCCCCTCTTTTATTCAGATAATTGTATCAGAGTTCCATCTTTCCTTACCGACATTAACCAAATGAGGTTTCCACTCACTTTAATGTTACATTCCTGTGTATTTGTGATGGGTCCTCAAAAAGTTTCAAAAATGCTTTCACGTATTGTATTACCTTAAACAGAAAACTGCTGTTTTCTGTTTAAAAGCCAAGATTCAGAGAGATAAAGTGACTGTTTCTACTCCACAAAAGGAAAGAAATTTGTTCTAACTTTGTCTGATAAAGTTGGGAACCCTAGTGATCTTAAAATAACCACTCTTAAAATAAACATATAGTGTTACCTATGTGTCATTGTTCATATTATTCTGTTGGAGAACATCTTGTCTCTGAAGGTCAAGGGAAGGAACAGAAAGACACACATTGATATAATAAAGGCTGTGCTACTGAAATAACATAAAATCATGCACCAGTTAGTATCTAGAACATTCTTCTCCTTTTTACCCAACATGTCAGGTTGATTACCATGCCCACATAGAGGGAAGACTAGTGCTATCCTACCCAGGTAAAGTGACTTGTTACTGTGACACAGGTAGGTTTGCATGATCAATATCATGTCCTCATTGTGCTGGCAAGAGGATGTGCATATTTTTATAGTAGAAGCAGTGTTCACAATTGATTACCAACTTTTTTAATTTTAAAAATGTTTATCCCTAGTTAGAACTTAACCCAATTGTATATAGTTAAAAAAAAAAGAAGAAGAAGCAAACATCCAGACTACAAAAGAACAGAATTTCCCTCTGATTTTCTCAGGCAAATTTGTTTGCCACGTAGTGGCTGTGGCAACTTTGCAACTACTATGAAGCAAGCAGCTAAAATTAGAGTCTTCTGTGAATCCGCAGGTGTGATGGCAGACAGGAGACACAGGCGGGTATAGCTTTCAGAGAAACCTGAAATGGGAAATTTGAGACCCAAAGGACTCTTTCTTCCCTCCTTCCTCAATGGACAAAATCTTTTTCCAAATCATGTTTGCAAAAAGTCCTAGACCCGCAATGACCTTCTATGAGTATAGAACAAGATCTGGTGATTCTTCCTCTTCTGCTATTAAACTGGTAGTCATTTCATACGATAGATTCTACCTTCCAGACGTCTGGATGAAAAGTCTGACAATTCATCCTGCCGTTAGAGGGTGTGAGCCAGGATGACAGCTGTTTGTCACTGGGCTTGGCATTTTTGAAGCCAAGCAGAGTCCACATGATTGGCATGCGTAATGTCATACTGGAATTGTGTTTCAGCTCTTCCTTGAATTGGGATGTAAATGACCTCAATATTATATTTGGAAGGACAGAAGATCTTGGAAATGTTTTTCAAGTATGGATTTAAAAAGGCAACTCTATGTTCTGATTGAAAACAGGTAGAAGGTATTTTTTTATTCTCATGAGATCCATCTGAGACAGTAACCACCAGCTGTCACTTGTGTCTGTAGAGAAAAAAGTTGTGAGCAAGGGGTAAGGAAATGTTTACATTTAGTTGTATATACATTTATTCTTAAGCCAGATAAAATTTCCCATGATTTCTTTCAATACGCAAAACTTAGGTATGGTAATCATTGCTGCAAAGAAAGGGAACTTATGAAAATACTCAGTCTGATAGTGTGGTGGGTGACATTCTGTGTCACCTGGTACCAGATTGTGACAGAATATTTAACATTCACCCTTTCTTTTCTGATATTTGTACTTTTTCTTGTAAAGTATTTGCTCTGAGACAAGAACTCATTGGTTTTGTATGTACTTGACTTGGTCAACTGAATGCTCTACCATAATGCATGCTTTAGCCTTGCCACATTTTAGTGCCTTTTCCATTTAATTTGGTTTTGGAAATTGATTTGCCCTTAAAAAAAACATGAGCATTTAAAGGAATTTTACTTGCTTTTTGTCTGTGCAGTTAACTGAATTTGCTCTCTGAGAGAACAATTTCAAATATGCAACCTTTATAAGTATGTGAAAACTTCTGGGTGTCAGCTAGAAATGGCAACTCCAGTAACGAATGTGAAATGTGGCCTTGAGGTGGGCTGAAAGAGGAGTCCACTGAAAGTCACCTTGTCACCCGGGTTTACAGGCACAGGTGGGGGATAAGGCCACACGCATCCTCCTGAGCCATATTGGCTACAGAGTTATATGTTACACCTGCACGCTTACTCCTTGGCTTCTTCCTCTGCCACCTGCCTGCGTGTCTCCTCCCAGGTGGCTGTTTTCAGCTCCAGCCATGGGGGCGAGGGTGGAAGTAAGGGGTGCAGGGTTTAAAAGTAGGGCTCCAGCATTCATTGGTCCCTTTCATCTCTTCATGGGTTCTTCTTGTTCTATCAATATGCTGATAAGCCCATTTGTACCACTCATTGTCTCCGGTCCATAGAACAGTAGCAATTACACTGAAATATGCATTCAAATTAATAATTTGAAGCAGATATATGAGAGTCCTGATTTCTTAGAAACTGAAAGAGCTGAACATAGCTATAGCATTAATTACTTGAAAAATGTTGACAAGTATTGGTCCCTGCCTTCAATTTTCATCCATAGAATGGGCCCAGAAGTCTTCCAAGTTTCTCTGGAAATTTCAGTAAGTTTTATTGGATGAAGGGGAAGAATCATCAGAATAATCTAAAAATCTGTGTTTAAATGTCACTTGCCAAGATGTGTGTCTCATCAAATGCCATGGCTCCTACAGCCCTGGCCTTTCAGCATCCCTGCATCTGTATTCTAGTGTTAATGAGAGACAGATCACAGCTTTAAATTCTTCAGGTGCATCAGGCTGGTAAGGAAGTTTCAGGAGTGTCCAACCTTTTGGCATCTCTGGGCCACACTGGAAGAAGAGTTGTCTTGGGCCACACATTAAATACATTGTGACACATAATCACAAAAAGTCTCATAATGTTTTAAGTAAATTCACAATTTTGTGTTGGACCACATTGATAGCCACCCTGGGCTGCATGTGGCCCATGGGCCCCGGGTTGGACACCCTTGTCTAAACTTTAGATCCAAGAGAGACAATAAAAAACACCTGTGAGTTTATCATCTGGGATGAGCCACTTGCATCCAGCTCTGTGCAACTGCTGTCACTACTTGGAAATAACAAATTCTTTACCTGCTTGCCTGGGTACCAACTCTCAGAAAGTCCTCTCTCTCCCTTTTCTTAGCTGATTAACCCAACATTCAGGTCTTGGATCCCATCTCCTGGAAAGCCTTCTAGACATTTCTCTCCTTCCTCTCTGCCGTTAGTTCTCCTGCAGGAAAGGTTAGATATGGTACTGAGTCCCCTAACAGCTTTAAGGGTGGGCCCCTGTCAGAATCACCTGCAATCTCTATTCTAATAAACTTATCTCCATTTGTAATTGGATTGTAAATATCTTGAGGGCAATATTTTAATCTTTTATCTTCGCATTTCTACTTTTCAACATAGATTGAGTGATTGTATTCTGAATGTAAGCATGGGTTGTACTGGGTTATGTGGACATAGGCATAAATAATTATTTAATTTACCATTATGATGAAAGATATTATCTTCTCTAAACCTTCAAACTACAGTCGAGGAAACTGAAGACCAGAGGGTATGTTCATTCATGTTCGTTCGTTGTTCATCTGTTATCCCTGTATTCATTCATGTAACATATCACACTGAATGTCCATATGTGCCAGTACTGTGCTGGCCACTGGGTATAAAATGCTGAGTACTACAGCAAGACCCAGTGCAGCAGAGAAGCAGTAATCCAGTCGTCACCTGAGACATACTGTGCTCCCACTGGGCTGAATGGGAATGAAAGAGCCAGTTGACAAGGGGATTTGACCTAACTGGAGGAGTCAGGAAGCCCTTTCATGAAGAGGCGGCGTTTGCCCTGAAATCTGAAGCAGCAGCAGAAGCACTCAGGCACAGTGCGGGGGAGGAGTTTGCTAGTGCAGGGTGTAGGTGAAGACGTGAGGCAACAGGGTGCGTGATGTCTTCAAGACACTGAATGGAGGCAAGTGCAGGCTCAGAAGAGTGAGAAAATCAAGGGGTGGGGGCACAAAGTAAGAACGAGAGGTGGTCAGGGGTCTGGGTGGATGGGTCCTGTGGCCATTTAAAAGACAAATTGTTAAGACTACTGAGATGTTTGGACCCATGGGGAGGTGGCTTGTCCACACGGGCATCTTGACAACGTGCTGCGGTGTGGAGAAGAGATGAGAGAGGATGCAGTGACGATGAGTGGGCCAGCTGGGAAGCAGGTGCTCAACTGCCCACAGGAGAGAAGCCCAAAGGGCATTCTGCCTTGTCTGGCTTCCTCACTAATGCTGTGTTCACCTCCACACAGCTAGCAAGGCCTTGATCTGCCTGCACTTCTCTCGAGTTCTGCTTTAGGTTTTCCCATTCCCTGGATAAGTGGACAGAGTCTAACAAATCTTCATTTCCCGCGGCCGAAGAGTTTTCAGTGTTGGGATCCCAGTCACTTCTGGCACCACTGCTGACCTTGAGGAGTCTGTGACACAGTGCATGGTGGATGTGGACGCCATGTGGACAGGTGGCCTTGGTATAAGAACTATAAGGAGACTCAGGAGTGATTGAATTTGAACGACCAGTTGAGGCCATTGCTTAATCTGAGAGTCTGTGATTCCAAGGCCAGAGGAACTGGCCTCTTAGAGGGGAGATGCGACGCCTCCTCTCTGGGCACATCCGAAGTGAAGCAGGTGCTGTGTAGCTCCACGCCCTGGCTCCCCAGGGAGCCCGCCCCTGACCCAGAAGGTCCACTACGTCAGAACAGGTGCACCTCTTCAGGGCAGAGAATTTACCACCTGCAAGGAGCTAGGAAAAATATTTCTTTAAAGTTTCAGCAGAAGAGTAATATTAATAGCAAGATACATATCTTGGAAGAAATTCACCTTTTATTCAGGGTTTTACTATCTTTATTTTTCCATTCCCTTTTCCCCTTTATTTTTATTATTGACACTAATATAGATGTCCCCACTTCCCCACCCTCCTTTGTCTGACTACACCCATCTCCTACCCCTCCCCTTCCCTCTGGCCATCACCACACTATTTTCTATATGAATTTTGCATATAAATTCTTTGGCTAATCCTTTCACCCTCTTTCATCCACTCCCCCCTCCCCTCTCTCCTCTAAAAACTGTCACTCTGTTCACTTTTGATGACTATTTACATATTGGGATTCCATTTTCAGTGTTACATGGTGATGAGGCTGTGCTCCTTCACAGAGGCTTGTCAGAAGGGACAGATTTGGCCTCACATTTCCTCTGTAGCTCTCATCCTGGCCTTTCTCCTTCTCGAAGACTCCTGCCTTTTGACTGCTTTTCTCTAAAGTCAACTCCTTCCTCCAGGGTTCTTTAAGGGTCACCCAGCCGCTGCTGTAGGTCACTCTTCCTCAGGACCACGACTCACAAGGTTTTCCCAGAAATTGCTGTTCTGCTACCTTCTTCAGACTTCTGACAGCGGATAGGAGGAGAGAGAGGCAAGATGTTGCCCATCTGTGGGGATTGTATAGACGCAGTCAATGGTATCTGGATTAAAAAATGAAGGAAGTTATTTATAAAAGTTTAGGCAGCTAAACTTTAGTGCCGGGGCTAGAACTAGAAGGCAGATCTTTATTGATGTTTTTACTATTAAATACTATTTAAAGAGGAAGAAAAGGGTTACAATTTTTGCCTTTTCACTGGTTTATTTGGGCAAAGGAAGAAATGAGACTATGGATGATTAGGAGCCAAAATGCTATTTATAATATTTTTTCATATTACAATGGAAGTTGAACATTCTCGTATAGAACGCTACAAATACAAGTTTGTTAGAGAATTTGTTTTGTATATTTTATAAACATAGTATAATTTCTTGTATGATGTTAATACAATTCTTAGTTCTTTTTTCTGTAACAGCTAAAAATTTGGTGGTGCTATTATCTCTAGAGGGGAGCAAACTTCATAAAATAGAGGACTCTATGCATGCATAGGGAAGTAGCTTTTAAAATATTAGTGTATTCCATTTTTCAGTTGAAAGTGATTTATAAAGTATAGGATAAGTGAATTTTTATGTTTCATCTTTAGTTTTTAAATTGTCTAGGTAAGGCATTTTAGGTGGTAACATTCCTAAACTTAGAAAAGCAATCATTCAATCATACGGTAAATACACAGATACTCACACACAGTTTTTAACTTGGCCAGTAGCAATTTTAGGATGTCAGCTTTTAGGTGCCTGGTTTTAACTTGTTTGTCTGAGTGGCCATTTAAATTCCGTCCCAGTGTTAGGTGAATGGACCTAGCCTTTTTCCACGCCTTTTTTCTTTTCTTCATTGGAAACCAATACTGAGAACACCATCATTTAATAAGAAAGTTGTTTCCTGCTTTGTTTCCTTTTATCCAACTCAGAACTGCCTGTGGGAAAGATTGCTTCCTTTCTGGATGTGATAAGCCACAAAATGGAAAGTGTACACGCGAACATTTGTGCCTCTGTCCTATTGAACTTGGGAAGAGGTGACAAGAATATGTGAATAATATTATTTAAATATTCTTTTTCTCCTTTTCCTTCTCCTCCTCCTTCTTCCTATTGTGGTCATCATCAAGTTGGGTTAAGGATTTTACCTAACAAGTGACTTCCTTAATTTGTATATTTCAAAATTGTTTTAATTATTTTCCCTCCAAAATGCAGTTTGTCCTGCTGAAACCTTTGGTTAGATTTGTGTCACTCCAGTTTTAATTCTGGAGATTTCTCTTCCTGTCACAAGTGGTTTAATCCATGATATACTTACATCGCATAAAGCCAGGTGATACAAGATGCGGGCTATTGTGCAATTTCTTTGTACTTCTTTGCAAAATAAAAACTGTAGTAGATATAATTCATATCCCTGAATTAGGAATGTTTAGATTTCCTCAAATAGTGTACTGCAGAAAAGTATCCATTATAAATGAGAAGGCAAAATTGGCATATTTTGCTGATTTCAGTTCATTTAGGGGAATGATTATTATTTTTAATTTTTGGCTTAAGAAGTGTATTTTACTCAAGGACAAATACCAAAATTTTCAGTTCTAATCCAGGAATTTAGGGAAGTCAAGGAATTAGGGAGTCTGTATATGTATTTGATAGCCATCTATCGAAATACATATCTCACTGAAGGTATCTTATGAAAGATAATTTGATCAACTGTATTGGACCAGCTGCTCTTGAACTCTCTGAATGCAGCTGGTTTAAGATATGGCCTGGAATGACTTCTTTCAGGGCCAAGACAGCAGTGAGCTAGGGGTGGTTGTTCTGCTGTGTCAGCGGAACAGCTTTGGATGGGCCTGAGCGGTTGTATCCCATCTCAGAAATACACAGATACTCACACACAGTTTTTAACTTGGCCTTAAAGATTGAAGGTAGAAGAACTGCTAGGAAGTCCCAGGACACCTGTTTGTTTTTTTTTTATATCAAAGGTCAGTAAAGAGGCATGAAGTCATCTGCTCAGGGAAATGTCCCTAGGGAAATGAGTAATGAAAATGGCAGTGCAGCCACCCCAAATATCTATTTTTACCAAAGCTGATCAATTACCCATTCGACCAGATAAGGCAAGCAGACCCAGCTCTCATCAGACATTAATTCACAGACCATTGTCCTCATTCCAGCGGATCTGCGCCTGACCAAGGCCTGCATTAGTCCGTGAGTTGATCACCTTTATTGCCACACACAAACGAATAGTCAGGCCAGTGGTCATGCAGTCTGTGTAAACTCTTTGTGAGCCTGTTATTATGCATTTATCTTTTTATTTTTATCATCCTGAAGCCACATCTCTTGCATCACCCTCGCCTTCTACCATACCAGCCAACCTTCAATAATCTATCATGCACTGTTCGTTACCTCATTGAAACCTTGCACCGATTTTATGACATAGGTATTTTTATACACATAATACACATAAGGGAATCAAGGTTTAGAGGGATTATGTTAGCTGCTCAAGGTCACACAGGTAATAACTAGTAAGGGCAGAACCACCTCAGGTCTGGACAATTCCATAGTCTGCACTTAGCTGGGATAACATGTAATGCCACTAAAATGATCATCTCTAAAATGTGTTGTTTGTTCATAGGAACTTATGAGTCTCTATAGAGGGTAGAGACACTTCTGTAAAGTGAGAAAACTTGACTTTTTAATGTTATACGGTGATTGAGGTGAAGCGGTTATCAACTCCGATTAAATTAGGTTAAAGTATTGAGAGCTAATGTGCATCTTTGATGATAATACCATGATGGAGGTTAATGTTCCATTAATGTTGGGCCAGTCTTTGATGTTAGAGGTTATCCCAAAGGCATACACTGAATGCAAAGTCTCATTTGACTGTAATATCTTTCCATCAGACAGAGATGTCCTTCTCTGCCCAATAGCCAGCCAGGTGGAGGCTGATTAGCCTCTGGAGATGTGGGTCCTGTATAGACTCACTTCACAGACCCCAGCCTGGAGCCTCACCCATGGTGCCCGTTTGAGCTGTCCTCTCCACAGCGCAGATACTTGGAGATCCATTTCTAGGCGTGGAGCTTTCTCTGAAGTGGACTCTCAGTTCCCCACTAGCGTGCCACTCTGTGAACTGCGGGGTAGGCTGATGGGTAGGTACATTGACTCATTGTTCTGTCTAACCTCTTCTTTAAATTAGGACTTGGCTCTTTAAACAGTTCTTGGTGGAGGAAAGTTTTTGTTATCTCTTCCACACTCCCTTTTGGAAGAAAAGTCTGGGTCATGTGAACATCTTCCATCATTTATTGTCTTTGGGATTTTTTTTTTTTGCTTTATATTAAATTTGAACTTTAGGTGCATCAGGAATTACCTACCTGAAATACCTATGATTTTGATTAAATTTGAAAACACCAATTTAAAAGTTAAAGCATTTATTAAGGGACAGGATTCTCAAATTGTCATAATATGGTACCAAATCCATCAAGGAGGCATTGAGGTGTAAATGCCTCTAGAATGCGTTAAGCATACACCTCTGCTGGAAAGCAGTGTGATTAAAAGAGACCGATTGCATTCATATTACCTTACGGAATCTGCAAATTAGAATGAATGTCCAGGTATCTCTATTAGCAGTAATACAATCAAGGAAAATTAACCAGGGAGTTTCAGTATTTAGCTGCTACAAATGTGTAAGAAAAGAGTGGGTTGGCAAAGTAACTTAAGACCTCAGGCCATCTGTTGTATTGAGCAGAGGAGAAGGAGAGATTTTTCTTTAAATTGTTGAAGAAAAAGCAAGGGATTATATTGTTGTTGCTGGTCTTCCCTTAGTTTCCAGGAACAAAAGAGGAGGTTTAAGAAAGAACACTGAAATTTGTTTGCAGAGGAAAGATAAGAGGGCAAAGGGTTGGGAAGATCACCATGAAGTGAAAAACAGGGAATTCAGTCAGATGCTAAATTGAGTCTAATTATATTCAGGGACAGGTTAAAGTAATCAGAAGGTAAGGAACCCAATTATGAGATAGTCTTGATAGCAGAGATGGCTCAATAAAATACAAAAATAGAAAGATAAAAAAAGAATGGTTCTATATAAATTCTGGATGAGTTTGAAAATGAGTGTTTAAGATAAAAATGTGGAAGGAAAGTTACTGAAATAGACTTGATGAGGTATGTTGGTATTACGGGAAAATGAAAACCTCATTTTGTGTAATGAGTGAAGACATACCAGCTCTTTCTCTGATTTTCAACCATTTTTAAGTGCTTCTGGATTATAGGATTTTCATTATTGAAGAAGAGTTCATGAAAAAGTGAAAATAAAATAAAACCAATCATATGTCTTCAGTTGGATTGTTCCTTTTCTCTCACCTTATCTTTTAAAAGCCATTATTCAAAGTCATTTGAAAGTAAAGCGTGAGAGTTTGTTTTTGTCAATACTTTGTTTGTTGAAAACCTTTGTTGCAGTTTATCTGGGCTTTTCCTAAGAATATGAGGGTGCCTCTTGTGCCAAGGGCTGCTCGAGCCCGTTCCTGTTTACACGGGGGACTCAGTGCTGAAATTGCACATCTCCTGTGTGACACCCAATACTGACAGGAAATGAAAGTCTGTTCTTTGTGATGGGATGATGGTTTGGGAATTAAGTGTCAAAAAAGGAGTGCTGGTTAGTAACTGACTTTAGCTTCCTTCCTAGTGTTCCTAGCTCCATGCCCTCCTTTTCCTTTCAGTAAGAGAGTCCGCTGTGTGCATCCTCCACGGAGTTCTGGGACCTGGTAGGCGATAGAGAAGGGCGTGGCCTCCCCCCAGCTCTGCTCCTTTGTTGTTCTGTGGACGTGAGAGGCCCCCAAGAAGAAGTCCCGGAATCCAGTGCCCTGCATAGTCCAGGTTTCCCAGGAATCACTTCCCCTGCAAGAAGAGCTCTTCACATTACACGAGACTTTGTTCAGTGCTCCTGATGTCAGGGCTTCTCATTTCCCTTGAGCATCTCACTCTGCTACGTGACACCCGCCCAAGAGGGCAAGAAGGCATCCAGAGTCAGCCTCGGATTGTCAGCATTTTGTTTCTTCCGATTCTGAAATTTCACTAAGTAATTGTGGTGGTGGTGTTTATGTAAAAACAAAAACAAAAACAAATAACAACAACAAAACCAAACAACTCACAATAAAAACCACCACCAAACAGAAACTCTTCTCAATGCTTAATAATCTTTTCCCTTCCACTCACATCCAATTTTTCCTTAAAGAATACCTTTAAAAAACCCTGAAATAAATTTGATACATATTCCTCTTGGCCCAGGACACATAATGATTAATATCTTTTCCTCTGTGAAAAATGAGTCTCTTTTACTGTGGACAACTTTGCCAGGAAGAGCCTATTAAAAGGGAGAGAAATGTGAATACAAGAGGATAATGCAACTTTATTTTCCTTCATCCTGTTTGATGCAGCATTACTGAGAGCAGCGTTGCCCAGTCCAAGTTAATCATTAACCAATAGGACCAAGTGAAATCAGAGGCTCCAGCAGATGTCCTTGCTCCGCCTTGACGTCAGGTCCAGGTTGAAGCCTGTTAGACGTCCCCAGCTCATTGTAGGTGCTCACTCAGCAGCTCTGACTGCTGCCACTTACAGAAGTCCTTGGATACAGTGGGAATAGGGGATGAAATTTTTAATTACATGTTTCTTATTTTCTATCATCAGGAACTAAATTAATGAGAAATTCACAAGGTTTGTTATGCATTCTCTTATTTAAGAGATGACTCTTTTTCCCACAACCCATTAACTTTTGTGTTTCAGCCTTTCCCCCCCTCAATACTGAAATACCCTCTTTCTTGTTTAGATGACATCAGAACACTCAATAGACTTCGCACCCTGCAGAAGTCTGACAATTACATCCTACGGCAGACCTGTTTCAAGACTAGTTCCAGAATACATAAGAGTTTCTCATGACTCAGTCATTTTCCTGGTGATGCCTGTTAGTTTTCAGTATTGCCCAGACAAAGAATTACAAAGAATGAAATATAAGAAAACAAATTATTTTATGTTCCATTTGGTGAGGAGCAGTGAGACAAAAAGTGAAAAGCCATAAGTGCTTCCTTAATAAGCCACATTATCTGCACTTGAAAAATCAGCCAGTAAGAGAGAGGCTGGCTGTCAGGAGTCGGGAAGACTTCATGGATGAGCTCAATTTATTCACTCTGTAGTGTAAGGATAAAGTATTGAAACAGGGATGTAATGTTCATCCTGGTAATAACTACCTAATATCAAAGTATTTTGATTTCAACTGTGCTAAATAAGCACTAGGTAAACAGTGCTGTGTTACCACTGGGTTATGACAGTAAAGCAAAGCGAACACCTCCCACTGGTTGTGCATTTGCAACCGCGTGCAGGTGTCTAAGGGAGGTCCTTCATTGTTTAGTAAAGCAAAACCAGGCCTTCGAGTTCCCCTGCTTTCCTTTCATCTGGTAAAGGCATGCTTGGTTTTTATAAAAATAGTATATGTGATTTTGAATTTCCAGAGCTGATCAAGCAATAAGAGGTCTTCTAATTAATTAATTAACTAATTAATGATACTTTTCAGAACCAGAAGCTTCAGACTTAGTATCCTGGGTATGTTAAGGATACTAAGTATTTACTAGTATCCTTACTAGTAAAGAATACTAGCAAAGACTACAGCTGTAGTTCACCTCAATTATAGATACACTGTAAGTATTTAGATTAGAGGCAGGAAGGAGATTTTGGGAGCTGCAAGGGTAGAATCATCTTGTTTCATTGAATTATGCCCGTGTTTTTGGCACAACTTTCATTTTATGAAAGAAACACAAGGCTTCTCAGGTTTTGTAATTCTATAAATCCAGTTGAGCAAATATGTCCTTGGGGTCTAGTTCAGGGATTTAACTAGCATGATATTTGTTTAACAAAGACACGTGATGAATCAGAGACCTCATAGTGAATTGTCATGTTCTGTCTTTATGCTAATGCTGGAATTTAAAGTGATGGATGAACTACATTTTATCTGCATGCCTTGACTTTGGAGAAATTGGGAGATTAGACGTATAGTGTTTCAGAGCAGAAATGTCTTTTTATTGATTTTTCTAAAGTGTATCCCAGGTTTCAGCAAACAAGTGACTCATTGGGAAGCAAAGAGGGAAATCCTTGGTGATGAATCAGATGTCACCCTCAGACACAGGGCTCCTTACACTTTTTTCTGCCTTTGAAATCATTGCTGCCCTTCTAAATCCATACTGAGCAAACAGCAACCAAAAAACCGACACACACAAAAGCGATGGTATGTCAGAATTCTAGCTGTTTTCACAGTTGGCAGCACCAAGAAGTTGGCCAGTGTTCCCCCTGAAGCGATGCCCTTGAGGGGTGAAATGGAACTGGCAGTTTGCCTTTATCTGTTTTCTGCTGAGCCTTGTGCCAGCAGTCCAGCATGGGGAGCAGTCCAGTACCCCCTGCCCTCTTTCAGTGAGGAACTGTCCAACAGCGGCACCCCTGCCAAGAGACAGGTCTGGGTCTCTTTGCCTCAGCTGTGCCCACATTTTTTAACATACGCTTGAGTTTTCCAGAAAGACAACTCAGGTAAATCAATAATATTTTATGTTATTTTATTCAGAGATGCTGAATATTCAACATTTTAGAAAATGCCATACCCAAAGGCAACACTGCTTGTGATATTTGGGTTAAGAGTACAAAACAGGCAAGGAAAGCAAAAGAAAAAAAATAAGCAAATGAGACCACATCAAACTGAAAAGCTTTTGCACAGCAAAGGAAGCCATTGACAAAATGAAAAGACAAACACTGAATGGGAGAACATGTTTGCTGATACATCTGATGAGGGGACATCCAAGCTTTAAAAAGAATTTATAAAACACCAATAAAACAAACAATCCAATTAAAAATGAGCACAGGACCTGAATAGACACTTCTCCAAAGAAGACATACAGATGGCCAATAGACAAATGAAAGGATGCTCAACTCAATGTCACTGTCACTGATCATCAGAGAAATGCAAATTAAAACCACAATGAACTATCACCTCGCACCTGTCAGAATGGCTTATTATCAATAAATCAACAAACAACAAGTGCTGGTGAGGATGTGGAGAAAGGGAATCTCTTGTGTACTGTTGGTGGGCATACAGATTGGTCCAGTCATATTTGGGTTAAGAGTACAAAAGTGGGAAGCAGTATGGAGATACCTCAAAAAATTAAAAATGGGTCTGTCTTTTGTCCCAGTGATCCCACTTCTGGGAATTTATTTCAAGAAACCTGAAACACTAATTTGAAAGAATATATGCAGCCTTATGTTCATGGCAACATTATTTACAATCACCAAGATTTGGAAGCAGCTAAGAGTCCGTCAGTATATGAGTGGATAGAACAACTATGGTACATTTACACAATGGAATGCTACTTGTCTGTAAAAAAAAAAGGAGAAAATTTTGCCTTTTGCGACAGCATGGATGGACCTGGAGAACATTATGCTAAGTGAAATAAGGCAATCAGAGAAAGACAAGTACCATATGATTTCACTCATGTATGGATGCTAACGAACAAACTGAACTAACAAGCAAAACAGAGAAAGCCTCAGAGAGCAGGACGACAGCTCTAGGCAGGGGGTTAGGAGGTGGCGCGATCAAGGACAAAGGACTCATGGACATGGATAACAGTGTGGTGATTGCAGGGGACAGGGGGATGGGTGGAGGTGGGTGACAATATGGGGGATAAATGGTGATGGGAAAATACAATAAAAAACAAGACAAACTAGACTGTCAATCTGCATGCAAGATGTAGCTGCTGCATTTCCGTGATCCTAAATGATGGGTGCACTCATCCAGGTATTTTATGTTCTTTGTCTCTCTCTCTCTCTGATGAGAATGTTTAAGTTCTCTACGGAAATTTCTACTGCACAAGACAGTGTTATCAGTTAGTCACCGTTAGCTCCTCAGACGTACTCATCTTATCATTGAAAGTCTGTGCTCTTTACCAACCCAGCCCCATCTCCCCCACCACCCAGTGCTTGACAGCCACTGTTTACTCTGTTCCTATGAGTTCAACTTCTTTAGAGTCCACATAAAAGTGATACCGTCCAGTATTTTTCTTTCTCTGTCTGGCTTATTTCACTTACCATAATGCCCTCCCACTTCATTCATGTTGTTGTGAATGAAAGGACTTTCTTCTTTTAAAAGGCTGAATAATATCCTATTGCGTTATATTGTATTGTATATACATTTTCTTTACCTGTTTACCTGCTGACACTTAGGATGCTTCCATATCTTGGATATTCTGTATAATGATGCTATGAACATAGGAGTACAGCTATCTCTTTAAGAGAATGATTTTGTTTATATGCAAATATGCATGCTTTGTATATGTACTCAGAAGTGGGGCTGCTGGATCATAAAGTAGGTCTTCTTTTAATTTCTTGAGAAACCTCCACATTGTTTTCTGTAGTGGCTGCACCGGTCTACATTCCCAGCAACAGTGTACAAGGTTTCCCTTTCCCCCACATCCTTGCCAGCATGTGTTACCCTGTCTTTTTGAAACGGAACATCCTGGCAGTTATGAGGTGATGTTTCATTGTGTTTGCATTTCTCTGATGATGAGGGTCCTTGAGCACCTTTTCATGTACTTTTTGGGTGCTTGTATGTCTTCTTTGGAACTATGTGTGTTTAGGTCTTTTGTCCATTTTAAAATTGGGTTATTCATTTTATTTGTTTGATTTTTGTTTTTTATTTTTGCTACTGAGTTGTATGCCATTTTTGTATATTTTGGGTATTAACCCCTTACCTGATATGTAGTAGGCAATACTCTCTCCCATTTCATAGGTTACTTTTCTGCTAATGGTTTCCTTGGCTGTGCACATAAATGTTAGTTCGATTTAGTCCGACTTCTTTGCTTTTGCTTTTGCTGCCCATGTTTTGGGTGCTAAATTCAAAAAGTCTTTTGCCAAGACTAATGTCAAGGAGCATTTCCTCTATGTTTTCTTCTTAGAGGTTTGTGGTTCTCGGGTCTTATGTTCAGGGCTTTAATCCATTCTGAGTTGACTTTTGTGTAAGATTCGGGTCCCGTTGTTTTGTGACCTAACAGATGATCTATCCTAGAGAATGTTTCACTACTGTTTGAGAAGAGTGTGGAGTCTGCCGTGGTCAGATGGAATGTTCTGTGAACGTTCGCAAGGTCCATTTTGCCTAAGTGTAGTTTATGTCCAGCGTTCCCTTGTTGATTTTCTGTCTGGATGATCTATTCATTGTTGAACATGTAAAATTGAAGTTCCCTGATATTACTGTATTGCTGTATATTTCTCCCTTCAGATTTGTCAATATTTGCTTTAAATATCTAGGTGCTGCAATGTTGGGAGCATAAATACTTAGAGTTGTTATATCCTCTTGATTATCTTTGTTATGGCTCCTAATATAATTTTTTATGTGTTTATATATGAAGTATACATAATATTATTTTGAGTTAATATTCCTTAACATTTTCACATATTATATCTAAAGAATTACATTGACTTTTAAATTATTTATGTAGGAAGGCGATAGTACTATATATTTTAACTCATAGACTATATAAAACATTTTAATTTATGAAAGTCATGTTAAAAATCTCTATTAGTAAAATGGGAGGTTGGGTCTGATAAGGCCAAGAAGCCTTGAAATGGAGATCAATCTACCTATGGGAACTTATCACACCTCCAGCACAATTAGAACTATGTGGCAGTGTATTAGTTATCCATTCTTACATAGCAATTATCACAAACAGCTTAAAACAGCAAACACATTTACCATCTCACCATTTCTGTGCATCAGGACTTTGGGTGCTGCTTACTCAGGTCCTTTGCAAGGCTGCTATCAGGGCGTGGGCTGCAGGGGCTTCAGTCTATCTGTAAGAGCTTGAGGAAGGATCTGCTCCCTGACTCATGTGTTTCTTGTCAAAGTTCAGTGCCCTGGTATCTGTTGGTATAAGCACCTCAGTTTTTTGCTGGTTGTTGGTTAAAGGCCTTACTTTCCTACCCCATGGGCCTCTGCAATATGGCCATCACCATACTCTTTGAAAATATGTGAACATAGATATAAATCAATCAATGGGAACATATGCATTTATGTATTTGAACTGATTTAGCTTGTCAAGTCACAACATTTATGTTGTGGGAATGGGGATGAAGAGTAGGGTTCCACAACCACTTGTCAACATCGAAATTCATTTATTCACTTTTCAACATTCATTCATTCATTCATTCACTCAACAAATTTCTATTCCAGGTTCTGAGTACTTGAAAAACAGTTATCTGTTAGGTGTGTAATGAATGGCAAATCCAGTTAATAAATTTATGTTGGAGTTGAGTTGTTTTACAAGTCATCTTTTTATTGAAGCACAAGCATAGTAGCCAAATTTAACAATTTTATTTATTTAGAATTCAGGCAGTAATTTACATTTCTTTCTTTTCAGTAGATATTAGGGGAAATGAGTTAATCTGAAATGAAATGTTCTTAAATCCTGCTTTTCAATTGGTTGAAGGGCATCAGAAACAGTAACATCTCTGTTGTTTTAAAATTCCTATTTTCAGTGACAAATTCTCTGATATAAAAGAATTATAGTCATCACAGAGAAAGTCTTCTTTATTTTTATTTATATGTTTAAAAATATTTTTTTGATAGGATGGAATTTGAATGAAATTCTGCAAGTTTTGTGATTCTGTAATTTCTTTGGTTGGAACTTAGAATATTCTCTCACAGGAATATCTAATATGTATGAAGTTTATCCTGAAAAGTCTAGCCACTGTTAATATAACAAGAACAGTTTGCATGGACATCAATGTAACCTGGCAACCAAGGAGTGTGGACTGGAATATGCATGTGTGGACAATGACAACTTCACTGTACTAGTCAGTGGGGGCAGTAGATGCCTTTGAGTGAGTATATATACCATGTGGCCATCGCATTCAAAATGACTGAGCAAATAGAGCAATGAATCTGCATTAAATTTTGCATTAAGCTTGAACATTCCTCCACACAAATTATTCCCATGATTCAGAAGGCCACAGCTTTGGGCAACTGGTGATTGGCAGCTTCATCACAACCCTGCCCTTGCTCATGCATCATGTCTTGTGTAGAGTTTTTTGGTGAAACATCAAATCACCCAGGTGACTCAGCACTTCTATAGCCCAGATTTGGCATCCTGAGACTTCTCGCTTCTCCCAAGTTGAAATCACCTTTGAAAGGGAAGAGACTTCAGACTCCTGATGAGATTCAGGAAAGTACAATGGGGCAGCTAGCTGATGGTGAGTGGGAGACTGGGTGAGGTCCCAGGCTGCCTACTTGAAGGGGACTGAGGTGTCATCATCCCATGTCCAATGTTTCTTGTATCTTGTATTTTCTTCAATAAATGTCTCTATTTCTCATATTACATGGCTGGATATCTTCTGGACAGACCTTGTATATCTTTGTTTCCCTCATTAGTTTATAGCCCCTTTGAGAGCAGATCTGTTTCTGCATGTTATAGTTGATATAGTTGATCAATAAATGGCTGATAGTTATTATTTAGATACTGAAAATAAATAGGCTCGTATTCATTTTCTGTTGGTATGTGAATAATTTTGACATTTAAAAGGTAATGACATATTATCTTACTTTTTTCTTTGTATATTAGAAATGCTTTATTGAAAATTTCTAGGACATCATATTTGACATGAATATGTATTTATTTTGAGGCCCTGTGTTAAATAAGCTTCAGTATTTTGATATACTTAGGGCCCTTGAGAGAGTAATACTTAATGAAAACCAGAACTCAGAGCAATCATGGAAAACCTCTTTAGGAATATATCTGGTAATTATAGTTCTTGAAGTGTTCTAATTGAAGAGTCAATAACTACTCCTAAAAATGATATCCAAAGGCAGGCCCCACAGGGTGAGGTTCATGTGATAATGCACCCTGCTCTCTGGGCAGGCCCCCCTCTTTCAAGGTTCAGTTCAAGCATCAATTCTCATAAAAAGTGTCTCCCACCTCTAGGTCAATGTGACCACTCCCTTCTTTCTGCAGCCCTTTCTGTGTTGATTGTAGGTTATCAGCTAGTTACATGTCAAATGTATATGAAACCCAAGCTCATTTGAAACACACACCATATGAAGGTATCCACGCTTTTTTTCATAATTTCTGTATATGCACTGATATTTAAATCACTTTACTTTCTTAGCAAACACATGGGTCAAACATTAAATTTACTCTATATTGTATGCATGTGGATTAATATAGTAGACATTTTTTCTTACATTATTCTAGGAAACTTAATGATGACACTAAGAGACCCAAGAAGAAACAGGAGAACTGAAAGTGTAGCAGGAAAGGCTAAAAGAGTAAATGCAGTACAGGGGAAGAGCAGGGATTTTATTAATTAATTTTAGAGTGCTTCTGGCTCTCTGAAGATGCATATCAGTTTTATAACCCAAAGCTTGGAGGATAGAAGAATCTTTCAGTGATCCAATCTCATGTAAATAAGGAACAAATAAAAAGAAATTATGTATTTCTCTTTAGAATGTGTAGTCAGCTACTGAATTTAATGCCACCAATAGATGCAGACTCATGCTGCACAGTATGATTTTGATAAGATCTGAGTAATCATCAAATCAGAATTGGATATCTCATGCTATAAAATTATGCGTTTTAAGTAAGTGACTTGCAGGTAATTGGCTCTTAAAATATTTTTGGATGTCTCAGAGGGGATAGTCGTGGGAGTAGCAGAGCAGCAAATGAATACTGACTACAGAACATGATAGTAGAAAAAGTCAGAAGTGTGAGGAGATAAGGTCTTGCTATTTGTAAACTGTATTTGGGTATAGAGAAGGTAGTTGTGTAGAAAGCCTTTAGAACCCTTGTTGAAAGAAAAGATGCCCACCACCCAATTCAAGTTCAATTGGGGTTGACTTTGTTTTAAACAGAATTGACTAATAAATTCCTGCAAAGAATCATTTGCCTATACAAATAGAATGGTCATAATTCATTATGAGAGAGAAGAAATACATATACTTTTTTTAAAGATTTTATTTATTTATTTTTAGAGAGGGAAGGGAGGGAGAAAGAGGGAGAGAAACATCAATGTGTGGTTGCTGAGGGTCGTGGCCTGCAACCCAGGCATGTGCCCTGACTGGGAATCGAACCTGCGATGATTTGGTTCGCAGCCCAAATCACTGAGCTACACCAGCCAGGGCAAAATACATATACTTAAATATGTAAAGCTAGAGGTCTTGAGAACCAACAAGAGACAGTTTTACCTATCAACATCGATAGTCATGTCATTTGGCAGATAAACCTGGTACACTTAGTAGACCCTGGGTAGTTGCTAGGTCCTGGGAAAATCAAGAGTCATTCTATGCAGTTGTTTTTCACAATATAAATGCGTTAGGATAAATATGGGAAGCATATTTTAGATATGGCACTGTGATACTAAATGTTCTTGAATATTTCAAGGTGAGAAAATAGGGTTAATGCATTAAAAGTTAGAAGAAAGTCATACCCGCAAAATAAGTAGGTTGAATTTTAAGATGCAACATATAACAGTAGGAGGTATACACACATACAAGAAATTTTACCAGTTATTAGATCATACAAAATACATAAAAAAGGTTGTTTTGTTAGTAAATATGATTCTTGCTTGGGACATGAGTAAGAATTAGGGACTAAATGCATGTTAAAAGGGGCACAATAGTAGAACTGTATTCCTCAGTAAGGCAGGATGTTAACAATTTCTCTATTTATCAACTCTCCATGTTCAGTGTTATTAAATAGATGTGTTAACCTTAATTTAGCATCATGTGGTGACTACCAAAAATGAGAGTGTGGAAGTATGATTTAAAGTTCTGTTTTCTTGTAGAAGAAATTGACATATTGAAGGAAGCAAAAAATCCATCAACAGAGATAATCAACATTAATGTTCTAATGGATTTCCTCACAGCTTTATTGCTTTGCCTAAATATATTGTATTTTTTGGACTATAAGATGCACACCACCCCCCCTTCAAATTTGGGAGGGATAATGGTTGTTAATGCTGCTGTTGAATTCTGTTTACATTTACATTGCTGAAATATTATGTTATTTATGTTGTTAAATATTTTACCACATTTTTGCTTCAAAATTTTTTTTCCTATTTTTCTCCTCTAAAACCTAGGTGTGTCTTATGGTCCAAAAAATACAGTATATAGTTAACAGTCTCTTTATTGTATACAAGAGAGTATATATAATTATTTTATAGCTCTGTGTGATGACATAAATATATGTTCAGTTTTTGAAGAAAAGGAGGAAATGATGATAAAAATATAAAAAAGAGTGGATTTGATTTCCAGAAAACAGCAAAAATAATTTGGAGCTACTTTTGTTGACAGTGTAGGAAATGAAGCTAGGTAAAATGAGCTGGAAAATTAGTTCCAGCCATAAAGGAATTAGACTCCTTTTTTTTTTCATATTGTATTTTTTACCATTTCCATTTAGTCCCCTTACACTCCCTCCTCCCCACAATCACCACACTGGTGTACATGTCCATGAGTCTTTTTCCCTTTTTGCTCAGTCCCTCAACCCCTTAGTCCCCCACCCCTTAACTGTCTTCCTGCTCTCTCTATCTGTGAGTCTGTTTTGCTGGTTAGTTCGGTTTGTTCGTTAGATTCCATATATGAATGAAATCATACGGTATTTGTCTTTCTCTGACTGGCTTATTTCACCTAGCACAATGTTCCATCCATACTGTCGCAAGGGGTAAAATTTTCTTCTTTTTTATTGCCAAGTAGAATTCCATTGTGTAAATATCCCATAGTTATTTTATCCATGCATCTACTGATGGACACTTGGTCTGCTTTATATCTTGGTGACTGTAAATAATGCTGCAATGAATGTAGTGGTGCTTACATTCTTTCAAATTAGCGTTTTGGGTTTCTTTGGATATATTCTCACAAGTGGAATTATTGGGTCAAAAGGCAGATCCATTATTAATTTTTTGAGGTATTACCATACTGCTTTCCACAGTGGCGCACCAATCTGCATTCCCACCAACAGTGCATTTTATGAGACCAACATTATACTGATTCCAAAAACCAGAAAAAGATACTACAAAAAAAGAAAATTATAGGCCAATAAATCTAATGAACATAGATGCTAAAACCCTCAACAAAATATTAGGAACCTGAATACAGCAGTGCATCAAAAAGATCATGATCAAGTGGGATTTATCCTGGGAATGCCAGGTTGGTACAACATTCACAAATCAATAAATGTTACTCACCACATAAAAAAAAATGAAGGATAATAACCACGTGATCATATCAATGGATGCAGGGAAAACATGATAAAATCCAGCATCCATGTATGATAAAGAACCGTCAGCGAAGTGGGAATAGAGGGAACATACCTAAACATAATAAAAGCCATATATGACAAACTCACTGCCAGCATCATACTCAAAGGGCAAAAACTACAAGCATTCTCCTTAAGATTGGGAGCTAAACAGGGATGTCTGCTTTTACTTCTCTCATTTAACATAGTACTGGAAGTCCTAGCCACAGCAGTCAGATAAGAAGAAATAAAAGGCATCCAAACTGGAAAGGAAGAAATAAAACTTTTTTTACTTGCAGAAGATATGATACTGTACATAGAGAACCCCAAATATTCTGCCAGGAAACTGCTAGAACTGATAAATGAATTCAGCAAAGTAGCAGGATACAAAATTAATATCCAGAAATCAGTTGCCTTTTTATATGCCCAAAATGAACTAACATAAAGGGAAATTAAGAAAACAATCCCATTCGCAATTGCCTCAAAAAGAATAAAACAGCTAGGAGTAAACCTAACCGAGGATATAAATGACTCCTTTGAGTGTGTATACTCCACAATTGACTCTGAATTGATTTTTTAAAAGGCATGGATTTTCTGTGGCAACAGCGTTATTAGAATTTAGTCAGTTTTTTTTTTTAAATAGGCATAGCAATGATTTGAATGTATACTCTGGGCCACAGGTCTCTAAACTTTGGAGAAACAACACAATGAGAAAACTATCTCCAAGGTTTTGGCTGTTCCTATCTGGAGGAGGACTGCTAATAAGCAGGACTAACAGTAAGCAGTAAACTCAGGCCGCAGTTGGCTTTTCTTTGCATCACAGGTTCCATGGAGATATCATCTTGACCCAGTGAATGACAAACCCAGCTCCTGGCTTTAGCATTCTCTCCAGTGCCTTTCGGGACAATGGTTTCCTCCTCTTCCTGTCATATTAATTACTCAGGAGGCATAGCCATAGGTTTTCTTGGGGTTAGATCAGCTTAGAAAAGAAAACTCAATCAGTGAACAAAATTCTCTGGTATTTGCTCTGTAACATTGGGATTCCTGCTTTTTAGTTTTGTACCATTTTCTGTTATAGAAAAGGCTGAAAATCAGCACATAGAGGCATGTGATAGCAGTTTTCCTATGATATAGCCCAACAATGCGTGAGATAAGATTAGTAATGACAGTTATACATAAGGGAAAAGGAATGCCTGATCTAATACATCAAAATCATTTTAGTTTTTAGGTATCATTATTTGGATTTTATTTTCCAATTCTCTGACACAGATTTCAGGGTGGCACGGATATTCTTATAATGAAGATTGTTGACTTCTTAGATTAAAGCTACTGTTTTCTTGAGTTTGCCACCAACTACACTTACAGAGAGATTCACTCATAGGTCCTAGTAAAGAAGAGAGAGATGTTTGAGAGTGAACAAGGAGAGGTGTGTAGAACTTGGAGCTGTCCCAAGATGGAACTTCAGAATGATTCAAGTCTGAGAAGATATGACCTCTGAGAAATTAGGGCATTAAGACCATTTTGCCTGAGGAAAGCTGGCTGTGGGGGTGTTTAATGATGGAAGTCAAAGGCATGAGAGATGGTCACATAGAAGATGCTGACCAGCTGCTCTGCAACCCTGTCAGGGATAGAAGCAGATTTAAATGACAATGTGTGGGGTTTAGATTAGATGAAGGAAGTATGTTCTGATAGCGAGGGTTGTGAAATGTTTCCCATGAAGGTTATAAAGTTGTTCTGCTGAAATTACTTTAAAATTATTTTAGTTATTTGTGTTTAGATATTAAAGACCAATGAACACACATACATGTATATTTTATCCTCACCTGAGGGTACGTTTATTGATTTTAGAGAGAGTGGGAGGGAGGGGAGGAGAGAGAGAGGGAGGAAGACATGAACACAAAGCGGGGGTGGAGAGAGAGAAAACCTGAGAGAGAGAGAAACATCGATTGGTTGTTTCCTGTATGTGTGACCCAGGTATGTGCCCTGATTGGGAATCGAACCCACAACCTTTTGGTATGCAGGATGTTGCTGCAGCCAACTGACCCACCTGTCCATGGCTATATATTACATATTTAATGTTAATATAGTATATATGATTTTTATATTGTGTGTTTGTGCCTTTCCATTATTTGGAGAATCACAGCCAATGCCTTTCGGATACCATTCTACATGGTTTTAACTCTGTGGATACCATTCTAAACTATTGGATGATGTTATCAATGTTTCACACTTATGCCAATACTAAAAGCTGCCACAGTTTTGCAAAGGAAAAGAGAAACCTTCCTGCTTTACTTTCTGAATTAGGACAGTGATGAAGTTTTTGTCATTGCTGCTGCTGACTGGAGAAGATGGCAGGGCCTCCATGAGTCTGGCAGAGCAGTGATGCATTTCCCGACAATGACAACTGTCAGTCCGGAATTTGGAGGCTCCCAGCATCTTGAATTGCCTTCTCTTGAATGGGCCAGTGTATGTATTTTTTCTTGAGTTTTTCTCCATAAGCAGCAAAACAGACCATCTACCTTTCAAATATTTACAGCTTGCAAGTGGATGAATCTCCCAAATCTGTTCTGTTTTCCCAGTAAAGAACAAAACAACCAGTAGCAATGATCTCTAATAAGGTACCTTTGCTATGAAGTTATTAGATGTTCTAGGGCCTTTTTTGTGGCAGATTTTATATATCCCCATCATTAATAAATCTGTTATCAGCATAATGTCTCTTTCCCTCTGTTGATAAGTATCTTTAGACTAACATATTCATATGTGCTTCTGATGAAAAACATTAAAATATGAATGGTGTATATGAAGAAAGTCTGAAGCTCTGTATTTACACAAAAGAGACTCATAAATATTGGTTTATCAGAGTGAAATAGTTAACATTATTCCATTTTATGTCATAGGCAAAGCCTAGTCATGCACTAAATCATTGTCATTACAAGATGCTGTAATCAAATATTAATGTTCAAAATATAAAGTCTCATTCTAAAGATCTGTCTTCATTTTATAATAGAAAATGGAACTGAAAAGAATCTGCAGGTGATTCAATCATCTTATGTAAAACATGAAGCCTCGGCCTCGAGCAGTGACCTCATTTTCCAGATGTTACAAATCCAGTGGTTTTTCGTATCATTCTAAATTGATTAGAAACTTCTATTTCCCATGTGTATAAGACTGCAATTTTTCCCTAACATTATTTTGAAGATGTATCTTTTTGTAAGCAAACCTTGTAAACAGACATCTTAATTTGAAAACAAATGAAAAGAGCTTCCAAGTTTAAGTCTGTGGACTGAACTAAACATGCGTCTAACTCATCCTTCCCAAATCCCATTTGAATTCCAGCAAAGACAGATAAACCAGGTGGAGCCTCCTCCTGAGAGCAGGAAGAAAGGGCCTCTGATGAAGCTGGAAGGGCCTTCAGGACGGAGCTCAGCTGCTCTCGTAGTTCATTGAGGTTAGCAGGTGCAGAGAACAGCACAGGTAAGAAGCAGAAAAGCAGAAACTGAAGTTACTGATCACAAGTCTGAAGAATAGTTCGGGTTTAAGATCTGCAATCCTATGCGCGTAACTAGTTGCAGCATTCACCTGCACTAGTAAAGCAGTGGAACTCTTCAAAGGAATTCAAACAACGTGAAAGTGAGGGCTAAGCCTTTCCAGTGTGCGGGCTGCTGACCGAGAGCATCACTGCGTCCTCGTCCTGATTCTGGTAGATGGAGAGGCTCTAGTAGGTCTGTATGTTTCAGGTGCAAAAGCAAAGCACAGTATGGAGAAATGCGTCAGGGAAATGGATAGATTCATGCCAACAATCTATATTAGTCAATATAATCATTTACTAAAAGGACTCGACAATAGAAAGCAGCAGTTTAAAACAGAAAATAAAAAGAAGGAAAAAAAATCACTCTAGGAAAAGGTTTCTTAACCTCTGGACTGTTGTCATTTTGGGATAGATATTTTTTTGTTTTGGTGAGTGTCCTGAGCATTGTAAGATGTTTTGCAGCAGCCCTGGACTCTATCAGTAGATTCTGGTAGCAAGTAACACCCTCCTCCCTACCCATTGTGAATGACAAAGTGTCAATATCTGGACAAAGATATGTTTTTCTTTTCAAAACCTTTTGAATCTTCTCTTTTGTCTTAGTGTTCTACAATTGTATTACCATGCATCTGGTGTAAGTCTTAAAATCAATTGTTCCAGAGATACTGCCAAAGATACCAGAAGACAAACACTACCTTAGAGGAAATAAAGATGATTTAGAGAAAAGATATTTTAAAGCTATCTATTAGTATCCTCAGATGGATAGAGCCATTATAATTTCCAAAGTAAGAATTTTCTGATATCAAAAATGGAGAAATCAAGGTACAGAAATAATTTATGGAATTTTAATATATAATCACTAACATTTAAAAGAGGATTATTTAAAAAAATTTCAAGGAAATCTTCTTGAAAAAGAGGTTTAAAATATGAAAAAATTAAAGAGACAGAATCAATATATAAAACCCAATGTCTGTCCAATAAGTTTTAAAACCAGAGGAAAGAAAAAAAACAAAAAAATGAGATAAAATAATTATGACATTTCCTAGAGTAGAAAAAAAAAGGTACGTCTTCAGAACCAAAGGGCCAAACTAATGCTGAGAACAATGGATTTTAAGACTTACACCAGACGCATGGTAATACAATTGTAGAACACCAAGACTAAAGAGAAGATTCAAAAGGTTTTGAAAAGAAAGAAACATAAATAAATGTTCTATCACAGAAATGAACATCATACTGAAGTTTTCAATCAGTATCTTAAAATGCCAGGAGAGAGTGGGACCATTTACTCAAAGTTTGGACAGAAAACAAACCCAATGTTACATTTATGTACCCAGGAACATATCAGTCAAGTATGAGACCAAAATAAAGACATTATCATGGTATGGGGAGATTCAGAAAGTTCTCTCTTTCTGAAAAGAAAAATCACTTCACTTTGTTTTACCCCAAGAGAAACCTCAAACCCATGGGCTGTAATTAAACTAGACATGCAAGGAAAATTACTTTCAGAGTGACAGGGAGTAGTAAACAAGAGACCAGTGCTGGCACTTTGGGACAGTTGATCAATGGTATCAGGAGGATGACACTAGCATCTTGGTATAAGCTGACAGGACCTGGGAGGAAGTGGGGTTAAAGAAAAGTGTAGTTTCTTTGGCTTACATGGTAAGATCTAAAGATGTGCGACAGATTTACCTGAAAAGGTAAAGCTAACAAAACATGGAAGAGGGAGAAAAAAAGAAGCTACTAGTAGGAAAGCCAATGAATGTAAACTGTAATTGAAAAATAAAAGAAAAATAAAAGAAAGCCAAATACCTCTTCTTCACTAACAAAGAATGAATTAGATTCTTCTTAAAAGCAAAAGAAAAAGAAGTAGTGTTAAAAGCATTGGCCAGTATGGCACAGTGGGTTGGACCATTGTCCTGTAACCAAAAGGTTGTGGGTTTGATTCCTGGTTTGGACACATCCCCAGGTTGAGGATTCTATCCTCCACACCTGGTTGGGCAGTATACCAACCAATTGATGTTTCTCTCTCTCCCTTACTCTCTCTAAAAGCAATAAAAAATATCCTCAGGTGAGGATAAGAAAGAAGCATACAATATAGATTTATGGGGATTCCTGGCAGAATCATAAAAACAGAAGTGGTCCAGAGTGACTGTATTGTGACATACTTTTAGAGATGGCAGATGAGGGAGACCTTATTTTGCCTTTCATATTGTTTTAACTTGTTTCATGTGTAAAAAAGAGGGTAGAGTAGGAACAAAGCATGGAAAACTAGAGGCCAAGGGCACACAGAGTAACACTTGCTCTTCTTGTGTAAGCTAACTCCCGTTGGTTTGGCTCCAACTCCTGGCGACCCAGTGGGTGAGTGATGTCCTGCAACGTCCTGCCCTCAGCAGCCCTGCTCAGGTCCTGTAGACTCACGCCTATGGCTTCTTTTGTGCAGTCCATCTGTCCCATATTTGGTCTTTCTCTTTTCTGCTCTTCCTGCTGTCTTCTATTTTTCCCAGCATTGTTGTCTTTTCCAAAGAATCCTGTCATCTCACAATGTGCCCAAAGTAGGACAGCTTCAGTTTTGTCATTTTTACTTCCAGAGGTATTTCAGGCTTTGCTCTAGGGCCCACTTGGTCATTTTTCTGGTGGTTTGTGGTATCCATAGGGCTGTCCTTCAACACGGTAGTTAAGATGAATCATTTTTTTCCTATCAGCCTTCCTACTGTCCAATTTTCATGTCTTTGTACAGTAATTAGAAATACGAGGCTTTGGATGATCTTAGCCTTGGTATCTAATGATAACACATCCTTGTTCTTGGTGATCTTCCCTAATTCTTCCACTGATGTACTTCTGAGCTTCGGTGTTTTCTAGATTCTTTTGGCTGCAGTCTCCGTTTTAATTAGAACCAAGATAAGCAAAATCTTTAACAAGTTCAGTGAATTTCAGTGTCTTCATTGTCTATGTTAAAGTTGTGTTTTTTTTTTTTATCCTCACCCATGGACATTTTTTATTGCTTTTCAGACAAAGAGGAATGTGGGGGTGGGGAGAGCGAGAGAGAGAGAGGGACATTGATGTGAGAGTGGTTGCCTTCTTGTACGCACCCCAAATTGAGGAATGAACTTGCAACCTGGGTGTGTGCCCTGACTAGGAATTGAACTTGTGACCTTTGGATCATGGGCTGACACTCCAAGCAACTGAGCCACAGCAGCCAGGGCATGTGTGTTTTCTAGCCATAATTTTTATCTTCTTGATTTCAAACGCAGTCCTGCTTTGGCACAGTCACCAAACTGCCTATGAAACATAAGCACCCATGTGGTATTTGCTTTTCTTGTTCTTAGAAAACAATTTGCCACAGATGTCGTTTCTTTGTGACACAAACTCTTTAGCAATAGCATAAGACTTTGCTTAAGGTTTTGTTTATATGCAGAATTTCCCAAATATTTTATTGAATAAAATATAGCACTTATTTGGAGTTTTGATTTTATTATTGCAATGCCTTTAAACTGTTTCCTTAAAAAAAAAAAAGGTAAGTAGATAGACATGAACTCACATGCTATTAAAACATGAAAGGATACACTCAGATCTTATCCATGCTACATTTTCTGTTTTTGTCATAAATCTGAAAAAAAGACAGAAAACATGTTCTGTTTTTACTCATGTTTCTGGCGTTCTGCAATTTACCACCTGCAGACGTGACAAGAGTAATAAGGAAATACTATAAACAACTCTGCACACAAAAATTTGACGACTTAGATGAAATTAGCTAATTCCTTCAAAAATGCAAAATACCACAACTCATTCACTCTGAAATAGATCAGGTGAAAACTATAATTATTAAGTAAATTGAATTCATAACTGGTATCTTCCAAAAACGAAATTTCTAATCCCAAATGGTTTCAATGGAGAATTCTACCAAACATTTAAGGAAGAATTAGCACAAAATCTACCCATTTTTTCCCCTAGAAAATAGAGTAGAGGACACTTTCCAATTGATTTTATGAAACTAGCATTATCTGATGGCAAAAGTAGATAAAGGCAGTACAAAAAAAAAGAAAAAAAAAACAAAGGAAACTATAAACCAATATGCCTCATGAATGGAAATCCAAAGGACCTTAACAAAATATTAGCAAATAGAATTAAATAATATATAAAAAGATTATATGGCCAAAAGAAAGTTTATTTCAGGGGGACAAGTCTGGTTCAATATTTGAAATTAGTTAATGTAATCTCCGCATTAACAGGCTGTAGGAAAATATCGTTTGATACAGCAAAAACATTTTACAAAATTCGGCATCCACTTATGATAGAAACTCTTAGAATAAGAGAAATAGTGGGAAATTCCTCAACTTGATAAAGAGTCTACAAAAAAAAGTACAACTAACATTTTACTTGATAACAAAAAACTGAAATCTTCCCCCTAAGATTGGAAGTAAGACATAGATGTAAACTCTCAAGACTCTTATTTAACATCACATTGGAAGATCTAGACACTCGAGCACATTAAGGATAGGAAATACAAGACATAAAGATTAGAAAAGAAGAAACAAAATTGTCTCTATTTGCAGATGACAAAATTGTGTAGAGAATTCTAGGGAATCAACAACAATTAAAAAACAAAAAACCCAAGCTCCAAACTCCTGGAACTAACATGTGAATTCAGCAGGGTCAGAGAATATAAGATAAATATTAAAAAATCAACTGTATTTCTATATACTAGGAACAGACATATGGACATCATAATTAAAAATAATTATAACAAAGTTGCTCAAACCCCTGAAATGCTTACATATAAATGTAACAAAACATGTACAGTACCTGTATGCTGAAAACTACAAAACGATGAGGAAATTAAACTAGATCTAAATGGATGCGGACCCCGGCTCGTGGGGTTCGCCATGTTGTGGGTGAGATATGGGATAAATTCACATGGACAATTGAGTCCTGTGGAGGAAAAGGGATGGCATGGCTTTTCTCTCAAGGGGAGAAAAAGCTGCAGCCCTTGCCATGACAGGCCTTTATTTATTTTCTAGGCATGTGACATGAGGGTCCTCATTTACTATGCACAGGTTCACTTTAGGTGGTTACCTTTTACAGTAAACAAAGGGGATGATGCCACTAATCACATCACAGAAGAAGGATATTTGCAAATGCAAAGGGAAAAGTGGTTGATCTGGTTACACTCCATAGTGGGGAGCTTTAGCATGGATTTTAGGAAGTTACAGTAAGCACTTGCTATCTCAATTCAGGGTGAGGGAGTTTTAGCAAAAGCAAGTCTCATAGCAGTCTAGGTACATGCAGGCCTGATTCCCCACTGGAGAACCTATCTGTGGGCATGGGTCCTGCACATCTCCGAGTGGGAGCTGGGCCCACACTACACAGAATGGTCCCCTACATTAATAAATAGAGATTTTCACTATGTTTATGTATTGGAAGAGCCAATGGTAAAGATAGGAGTTTTCCCAAATTAATGTACAAGTTTAGTATAATTCCTATCAAAATCCCAGAAAAGTTTTTGTAGACAAGATTATTATAAAACTTATATAGAGAGACAAAGGAATCATAACAGCTAAACAATTTTGAAAATAACCAGATAGTGGGAAGAATCAGCTTACCTGATACTATTTCTTCTTATATAGCTACAAGTAATTAAGATACTATGGTATTGGTGAAGGGATAAATGGAATAAAGAATTCAGAAGCAGAGCCATATACCCTTCCCCAAAACAGCTAAAGGTGATCTTCGAAAATGATTTGCTATTCACCTGACCTAGAAAACCCTACAAAACCATGCAAATGAGGAGGTTCATATCTTCATGTGCACCTTAAGAACACTCATGAAACTGCCCAGGCCGTGAAGAGTATGCACACCTGAAAAACCACGAAGTAC